>PVIJ01012983.1:0-19085 GCA_004024925.1 Scalopus aquaticus | reverse complement strand
CGGATCACGGGTGAATTGGTGGTGGGCTACCCAAGGGGAATGCAAAATGTAAAAGACATAAAAAACAATAAAAATATATTATAAAAAAAATAAAATAAAAAAAAAATAAAATACCTCCTAAACCTAGAGGGAATTATGCTTCATAAAATCAACCAGCCTTTCAAAGACAAACACCATGGACTTCACTGATATAAGGTATAGAGACAAAACAGATGAATACAACAAAAAGAAACTTTTGGACTCTAAGACCAATTAGTGGTTACCAGGAGGGGAGAAAGGAGAGGGGCAGGTGAATCGGGATAAAAGGGACAATGGCGTGAGGGAGGGCAGACCTGGCCTTTTCAGGGTGACTGCAACGTAATATAGGCTGATTCCCAACCATGAAGATCTGAAAATTACATAATGTTACAACGCAATGTTACTTCAATAATAATATAAAATATCTCCTGAAAGGGAATGTGTCTAGTTTCCATGGAAAGAGCCTTATTTTTCCTTAAGCAATTCACCAAGTCATTTAAACAACCAATAGTTGCAATAAAAACAACAGTAAATAAAATTCCCCAAATTAACATATAGAGGCACATAAATATAATGTATATAATCAGCAGAGCTTCGAGGAGATGAAGCATGATATTAGAATACCCTCCAGATGTTAAAAGTCCTGCAATGAGAATTTCCAATTAAAAAGACTCAAGCGCCAAAGAAATTGAGCTCATAATTCATTGTGAAAGAAGAGATATGAAACCTCGCAGCATTTTCAAAGAACAGTTTTTGGGTGACAAGCACAATTTAAAGGATCTTATCAATGATAAATTATTGTTGTTTACGATTAATGCCTTTCTCAGCAGTGGACTTGGACATGGTCCTCACATCAGGTAATTGGTTTAATTGTGAAATTTATCTGGATTCAGCCTGGCAAAAGGGAACGTAACTATGGAGACATGATTTCTCGTCTTTATTGATAGGTCTCCATTAATCACTCTGCTCAGTTCCCCGTTCCTGACTGGGGAAAGAATCAATAGCCGGTGGAGATAAATCATGTTTTTAGCATGTCTCACATAGTACATCCCATGTTTGGGCAACACAGGCTGCAGATAACCAGTTTCTAGCTCCTAAAGCAGCTTTTCCTTTAAATCATTTTTTTTTTTTTAGCGGTTACCAATTAAAGATACAATTCATGTCAGCTATAGAGCCTTGAATTTAGCAGCGCCAGGAATCAAATTCCAGGCTTGTGTCAACCAGCAAGCCACTTGGAAGTCTCTGGAGGTTAATTATATCACAAGCCCCAGACCTGAGCTGAGTCTGCAGAGGTGGAGGCGAGTTTGCATAATGGAAAGAGCTCAGACGTGGTCACCCCGCCAAGCAGGCGGCTGGCCAGGTCCAAACATAAACCAGCTGTGTGCAGCTGTAGCCAGTAACTACACTTCTTTTTGATTTGGCTTCTTCATCCACAAAGCAGTGTTCAGAGGATCATCCTCATAGGATATTGATCACTGTTAGAAAAAGACAAACAGGCAAAGCCCGGTCCGCAGTCACAGTCTTCATGTAATCATCCGCATCCCGCTCTGAAACAGTCACCACGTTTTGGGATGTGCACCGGCTCTGCTGGACAACCAGCTGGCCGGGAGAGGGTGCATAAGACCAAGGGCAGCTGCATTTCGGGTGAGCTGCTGCTGATTTTCCAAGAAGAGAGCTTGTAGTCCACAGACAAAAATGTCCCTTGGAGTTCCTTGCCCTCAGCCACCCAAAGAGCATCGCTCCTTTTTAAAATCAAGGTAAACCACAAGCAAAAAAAAAAAAGTCAGCATTAAATCAATTGGGCAAAGGAAGAGATCAAAGAGGAACACGCAAGGAACCAACGATACAGGTGGAACTGTGCTTCTGAAGCTGGGTAGTAAGGTCGTTTGTTTTATTATTATGCTTCGTAGTTCAAATATATTTTGCAGACATGTTAGCTTGTGTATTGTGGCAGAGACACTTGGCAGAGCGCCAGCACGTATCGACCGTCAAGCGACCGTCTAAACGTGACCCTCGTCGGGGGAGAGTCGCCGTTCTTGCAGATGTTCTTACAGATGTCCAGCATAGCATCCTTCTTGGTGGAGTCAGCTCTTGAGAGTAGTATGAACAGAAAATCACTTGCCCGACAACCACTCCTCTCTCCTCAGGGCCTGAGGGTTTTCCATGGCTCTTAATGCTTTTGTGTAGACTCAAAAATTCTTGGTCACTTTGGCCACTGAAACTTAGTCTGGTACAACCTGAAACCTCAATCTCAAGTTCAAGTCCAAGCTCCCCTCTCCCACAGCATGTTAGGGCTGTGGGTGGAGGCTCCTGGCTTTGGCGAGTGGTGAGGAATGTCCCTTCCATCTCTCGCTCCTCTTGCTGGGCTGTAACCCTCTGACCTTGGGGCTGGAAAAGGACAGGAAGAAGGAAAGTGTCTCCTGACTGCAGGAAGCCACCAACCTCCCGTCCTGACATCCTTATTGTCAGTGCCTTTTCTGGGGCAGCATCTAAATGCTGCCTTTCGTGGGTCACAGGTCAGGGCATTTTGGGGTTGGGGGGCGTGTCTGTGGGGTCTTCCCAGGACGCCTGTTCTAGCTATTATTGCATTGCTTGTTGGTCCCTCCAGCGACCCCTGTCGGTAGATTTGAATAAGTACAAGCCAAACTTCCTACCCTCCAAAGGGACTAACTCCCACATCTTGACTGCATCGCACACTGGAAATGCAAGAACACCCCTCATTCCGCGGACTTTTCCAGACCTTTCATTGCCCTCTTCAAGTAAGCAGAGGCACAAAACCCTTTAAAAGCAGGATATAAAACAACAGGCTCTTCTCCCCAGTGTGCCCACGCTGTCTTGCTTGATTTGGAAAAGCTTATGACAGTACATAGCGCCTCTTATTTTCACTTTTGGTCTTAAGGGGAAATACAGGGAAACAGGAAAGGTCAGTTTCCCTTTTTTGTAAAATGGGAGTTGTAGAGGCAGGAAAGATATCGGGAGCACAGCTTCACTGGGGAGCTGCACAGACGGGTCTAAAGGGAAGGGAGTTCTGGAGCCCTTGGTGGCTTTGGCAGACTTTTAATGGTCTCTTATAGGGAGGCAACCAGGTACAGGGCAGACAATGGGGCCGGGGGCCAGGAGGCTGGCAGGCCTCCCAGCCCTGGGTGAATCTTCACTCTCTCGGACTCTCTGGAGGGGTCTCGTGGCCTCTCTGCTGCACCCCAAATGGAAGGTCCTCTGCTCCTCCTCTGTCTCTGCTCTACACTGCTCTCTGCTGCTTCTGCCTCCTCTGCTTATAAGCCCAGTCTCAGGCCCAGCTGTGCCCACT
This sequence comes from Scalopus aquaticus, assembly GCA_004024925.1. Lineage (NCBI taxonomy): Eukaryota > Metazoa > Chordata > Mammalia > Eulipotyphla > Talpidae > Scalopus > Scalopus aquaticus. Next base: position 15,760 of record PVIJ01012983.1, on the reverse strand, counting down.
CATACATGCCCACACCCCACTCCAGGTGCCCGCCATCAGGCATGCGCGTGGGCCTGCAGAGGTCCGTCACTGAGGGGAGGGCGGAAAAACTGACAACTTTCTCGCTTACCCTACAGGAGTTAATAAAGTCGCCTTCTTCTTGGAAGATATATATATATATATAACACAAAAGAGACAATGTAGAGAAAATGCTTAGTAAATGTACAGTGAAGCCTGGATGAGAAGAAAGATGAGGAGGAGGGTTTTTCCAAAAAGCCTAAAGTCAGCTAAATCATATCCAAACAGCTACAGATCTCAGTTCACGTGGCGGTGAGGGAAATCCTATTTTTCACCCCAAGCCCCTCCAAATAGCACAAATCCTGACATGCCCCCGTGTTCTTCCTTCACTGTTGCAATCTCATTTAGTATATATGTTCACTTTGAACTTTGGAACTGGCGGGAGAATAGATGAAAAGAACACCAGAAAAGAAGGTAAATAAAAGTTGAGGGGAAATAGAGAGGGGGGAATTAAATTTGTGGGGGTGATCTTGACCTTGGTTGGGTTGGCTAGATCCCCTTTAAGATCCCCAAATGAGAAAAGCCACACTACGCTAGTGAATGCATTTCAATGGCATGAAAATGAGGGGGAAACGTTCTTTATGAGCCTCGATTTAAGGTGCCCATGGGCAGGATGGCTCAGCTAGTGGCTGGTTGTTGTGATTAAGTAAATGAAATGAGGTGAACTAAAAACACGCGTGTCACTTTTCATCCTAAAAGCAATCTTTCCCTTTTAGCAAAACAGCATATTCAATTATCTCCAATCCATAGATAAAAATGATTTCCACCTTGAAAATAAATATTTGCTTCTGAAGATCACATTACTGAAAATCAAATTACACGCTTGTTTTTATTATTAACAAGAAGAAGGTCCAAAGCTCTTGACGCATCGCACCTGTCACTCTCCATATCCGACAATCAAATTTCCCTTTAAATCTCATCAAATAACTCCCAAAGTCATTGAAGAGGCAATAAACGAGGTTATGACACACTGCTCACAGAGAGCTAAATGTCTTTCATATATCTTTAAGTGGTTATTAATCTCCGAATTAGTTTAGAATACATTAACCTTCAAGGTAAATTAGATCAATCAGGAAAATGACTCACAGGAACAGAACTGTCTTTTGTGATGTTGTTATTTTCACATCCAGCTCATGCACCAAGAGGCACCGGTCACATCAGGCACTGTCAACTGCGGGGGCCCCTCCGTCACTGCAGGGAGAGGCTGGGGTTGTTTTTTGGGCTTGGTTTCTTCTGGAAGTTTGCCCACCTAGGGAGGGAGACAGGATGAGCAGACATGCACACATAACTCCAGCACTGCAGTGTAAGCCAGGTGATTTGACTGTAGTCACTGGGGACAGTTTATCCCGATCCCATTACCCTCCTTAGTAGCATTTTAGGGTTCTCTGCCGATTAACTGTGCAGTAGTAGACAGAAAGAAGACACCTTTGTAAAAAATTTTAAAATGCTACTCATAAGTCCTGAAGTAAATGAATCTATAATCTTGAACCTTCTCTGTTTAATGGAAACAAAAAATGAGAACCACTGCAAGAAAGTAATTAGAACTGAGAGAAGTCGTAGAAATAATGCCAATTATTTTTCCATGCAATAGAAGCCTAATGATGGTGGTGATCATTTTAATAATTATTCAGTCTGGAGTTGATATGGTCGGTGCTCTGGCTTATCATAACTCAGAATGTTCAATTATATTGGTCAATGAATAAAAAAGAGGAAAAGCTAAACCAGGACTTGGGGAAAACAACCCCTAGTTCTGAAGCATTTGAATAATATATTTTGGAGAGACCAGGAGTCTGGGTTAGGGGTTTAGGGGTGGTATGCTCCTCTTGGGGCCCTATAGTTAAATAGTACAGGCTTCCAAAGGTAGAACATTTCTAAGAAATCTTTTCTAAGCCGAAATGCCTTAATGCAAAGAAGCGATCACAGTATATTTACAGGAAAAAATTTTGACATTGCCAGAACAAAAAGTAACCTCCCAAATCATTGCAAATAATACATCAACCCTCAAATAACACTAACCTACAATAAAAGTAAGACTTAGGTGATAACTACACAACCTGTATAAAGCAGTTCCAAGGGAAGGAAACTGGAGGGTCGCCCTAGCTACTTGGGGTGCCCCCGGGACAGCTTAGGGGGACACCTGTGTTGTGATTCAGAGTAGATTTAGTCCTAACAAAGATCATTGTCAGGTGCTATTTTAACTGTTGTGTTGGCACCAAATATCTCAACATGTATGGAAAAGAAAATCCCATCATGTCTTCCCCAAGATTTTCTTTCTCTTCTCTCTAAAAGCTCCATAAAGAAAATTAAAATGTTAAGAAAAGCTGCTGGAATAATATTTGTGGATGATTTTTAAGACAGAAAAAAAAACCTCTTTGTTAGTGCTTCAAAGGATAGTGTGGGGTTATCCCTTTATTCTTCAAAAAGATACAAAATACTGGTAAAATAAGCTTGAGGTTGATTAAATTACATAAGGTCTAGAAATTTAAATTTTTGGAAAGGTAACTGTGATGAACTGTCAATAAGAACTATTATTGAGATTAATTTATCGTCATTTGAAGAAATAAATTTGTAAAAAAGAAAAAGAATCCATTAAGAGAACAACATTTAAGAGATATTTGAAAGAACCAGCCCTTCTTGCATGCTACGCTGATCAGCCTGAAAGAGTCATATAATTATAATATCAGATATAGAAGACAGCATGGAGAGAAATTGGAAGTGGGAAGATGGTAAGGTGGAGCCTTTTATTAATGTCTTCATGAAATGCTTCTTCTTTTGTAAAAATGAAGCAGCCGTTCACAAAAATGAGAAAGCAATTAAAATAGCCATATCTTAGATGAACCTCCACTTTCTAGAAGATAAAAGACCCCATTATTTTCTTTTCTCCAAGCTCCTCTCAAATTAGAGGAAATTGTGAGTTGGAGGCTTGGCTTTATTTAACAATGGATAAGACAAATAATGTTTTGATGATCTTGCTTCCAACATAAATACAATGAATGACAGCGCATGCTGTTCATTAAAAATAAATAAGACATTTGCTTGAAATAAATCATATTTTAATTGGCATTTGAATGGAAGGGATGTTCAATATAATGACATTCCATGATCCCTGACAATCCTCTTTAAGAAAATCTCATGGTTGTTTGTTTGAACATTTGAGCCAATAAAGGTTTTTTACGTTTGTTTACACCCAAGAACAACTCCTATGTCATGTTGGCAGTGGAGGCGGGCGCAGGCACATGAGTGAGAGCCAAGCACATTCTTTCTGCAACGGTGGGGGATCTTCTCCATGGTTTTCTCGTGTTTCTGCACAGCTTGTTCCAAACATTCTTTCCAAGGATGTCGCTGAACAGCAGGCCTTGGAAGACAGCGGAAGTAGCATCCTTGGGCCAGAGGGCAGGTTTGTTTCCTGATCAGGGGAATCAAAATCACTTCTCCCAGCAGGCAAGGGTTGCATTGGTTTGCTAGCTGCCCCCTTTAAAAGACAGGTTTCCTAGCTCAGGGTTCCTCAACTGTACCACGAACCCCCAAGAGAGCAGCCCCACCCTGGCCTGTTCCCCAACACTCCCGTGGAACTTGAGCGAAAGGAGCTGGGTGTGAGCGGCACCTCACGCTGCCACCGCAGCCCCCAGCCTGAATAACAAAACCCTGTGTCTCTTACCCAGCATCCTTGTTCCCTGCCAACCTCTAAGAAACTGTAGCAGGCTAAGTTGTTAGCCTGCAAGCAGAATAAAATCTCAAACTTTCCAGAGTTCTCGACAGACACAAGAGACTTTTGCAGAAAAGAAAAAAAAAAGTCATTGTTGGTTACCCTGGAAATACTACTAGATCAAATAGCCAATCTTGGGCTGGAGCAGCTAAATTTCCTCGAGGCAGGCAAAAGTGATAGGATCGAACCTAATTGTGTTTCTTGCCATGTTATCTGCCGAACACACATCCTAATTCAGCACCTACCAGCTGCCTGAACAGCTACACACTATGGAAAAAAGGGCTGTACCCAAGATGAAACTCCTGACACCCCAAATGCAGACACCACTTCCTGCTGAGGAACAAACTCGCTGGCCCATCTCCAGATGCTCACCCATCATGCACCAATTCTCTTCACCCTGCTCTGAAAATTAGCCTGGGTGACGTTAGTGACCAGGTGGCAGGGCTGAGCAAGGCCGCTGGAAGGAAGGGGGGCGTGTAAATGAACCGATAACCTTGCTCCTGTGGCTCAGGAGAATATAAGGGAAGATGCACAACTTAGCCTCCCACTCCAGGAAGGAGACCCCCTGGTTACAAATCATGGTTCTGGTGGTGTCGATTTCTCAGCGGGCTGTATCGCTCACTGAGGCCATTCTCCAGATTTATGTGCCCCGAGGTCATGGAGTTCTGAACCCTGAGAGTGACACCACTAATGAGTTTCCTCCCGCTGCAAGACTTGCCTTTCCTCCAAAAGCCATAAATTCCATAGATGGTGAACGGGAATTTGGTACGGACATCCAGGGTGTTTCTCTCTGCAAGCCTTCACTAAGGTACAGAAACACATTTTTGCCTTTGGTATAGGACCTTGTTTCTAGAAGAAAGAAATCATCTGATTCTTTTAGCTCCTGCAAATGCCAGGCAGTTTTAACTGGAACTGTTGTTACCCCAAGACAGCAATGAGTGAGTCCTGGGGCTTTAAAGTCTTTTGTGTGCAAACCTCTCCAAAGTATACTGGGTAAATTGTTTTTCAATTAAAATACATCATAAATACTTCTCCATGATAATAAATGTGTTGTGTAAGCAAAACACTTAATAAATCACAAAATTTGGTTTCTGATCCCACCTACCAATTATGCATATATTTTTGTTGACCTATTCTTGTGCTTGTATTGGTAGTCTCTTCTCTTCAACCCATAGTTTCATAGCAGACATATTTTTAAGCCAATTATTTAATGTTTAAAGGTTCAAAGAGAAGTTTAGGTAGCTTCATTCATAAACACACTAAAATAGTCTCATAATAAAACTTGGATCTGTTTTATTCCCTCAGAGATTCCCCAGATTTTAAATCAGTTGGCATCTGGTAAGCATTCCACAAACATTTGTATAAAAAAGTTTTGAAAGGATTACTTCCATGTAGAGGATGGAGTCCAGTGGTTTACAAACAGAATTGCAGCGTTAAGTCAGTAGGCTGTTGCCCCAGTCTGGCAAGAAATAGTGGGATTAGACTCAGTTGTAAGGATGGATAGAAATGGAAGATTTTAAGCCATGTTTTAGAAGGAGAGCCAGCAGTACTTAGTGATGAGTTAGACAGTGGAGAACCAGAAGAGGGTATTGTCGAAGATTCGGGACAGAGAGACGAGTGGATAGTGGTAGAATATGCCAGGCTTCAGACAAGTGGGAATGACAGGAGAGTTTCTGTGGGATCGATCATAAAAGCCCGATGGCTGCAGTTGACACCATCGTGGTATTCACCTCAATTTCTGCAGTGGTCTCCAATGTATCTTTTACCTTCACTTTGGCCCCTTTTGATCTATACCGGTTATAGGGAATATTTTCAAGGTCAGACTTATCAAACCATAATTTATATACAGTAAAATTACCCTTTTTAGGTGTATGTTTTCACAAACACATATGGCCAGTAATATCACGGCAATCAAGGTTCAGGATATTGCCCTCATTTCAAAAAGTGCTAGAAACAGACCCAGCAATTCCACTCCTGGGAATCTGCCCAAAGAACACAAAAACACTAATTCAAAAGGAAACCTGTGCTTCTGTGTATTTTGTAGCAGTATGTACAATAGTGAAGATATGGACATCCACAGAGAAGTAGATTAAGATGTGGTATTTCACACAAAGGACTACTATTCAGTGATCAAAAAAGATAAACTCTATGATTAGTGAAGTAAGTCAGAAGGAAAAAGAAAGACATCAGATGGTTTCACTTATAGGGGGAATATAGGGGAACCAAATAAGGGATCAACAACAACACACAAAATTAACTGGCAACTATAAACCAGAGACATTCCGCAGGGGAGGGGGAGGGAGAGGGATCAGGAGGGAAGAACACAAGGGGCTATGGTGGTGATGCAGGGGTGAAGCGGTGGCGGGAATTCTACGGGGACTGCCCCTGAGAGGAGAAATATTTTGTACAAACATTGTACAAAAATGAACAATGATGTAAAATATGCATAAATAAATTATAATTAAAAAGGATAAATACGCCATTTGCAGCAGCATGGATGGAGCTGGAAGGGACGATGCTAACTGAAATAAGTCAGATGGAGAAAGAAAAATACCAGATAGTGTCACTTACGTGTGGAATATAGAGAAACCAAAGGGTCAATTACAAACTTCAAAATCAACCCTTGAGGGGCCTCCCTGGGGGCGCAATGGGTTAAGCGCAGGGCTGTGGAGCTGTCAGCAGCTTTGGGCGAGCCCCTGAGTTCGATGTCCAGCCAAGGAGCTTCCCACATGGCGCAGCAGACCTCTCCTGCCTCGCCCGCTGCTCCCCTCAGCAGTGTGTTTCCGTCGCCCTGCCTGTTCTGCTCCCCACTCTGTCTCTGGTGAACCCTCTCCAAAAATTAACAAGGATGTAAAACAATGGTCCTTCTTTGCAAAAATAATAAAATTCTACCAAATTAAAAAATAAAACCTAGATCAATAAAACCCAGATCAAGGTACTAGAACACCAAGGCCTCTATTTCCTTTCCTTCCTCTAGCAACGCAAGCCGTTGGCTGTACACGATGCCTCACTGCTCTGGACTCCAAGTTTTCCTCCTGGGAAACTCTGCTCCAGTTAAACTGGCCGTCTTGTCATTCCTATTTCAAGCTCATTCTCACCTCAGGACCTTTGCACCACCTGCAGCGATGTTCTCCCTGGTGACCTCATGCTTTTCTAAGTTCTTTCTGGTTTTTATTTAAATAGTGCACGTACATCTGTGCGCACATACATACACACACACACAGGTGCACACAGGTGCACACAACACACAATCTTCCATCAGGTTTTATCTCCTTAGCGGGCTTTATCTTTCATGTTCCGTTCATTCCTACCAGAGGTGTTATATACTCACTTATGTACCTGTTCTTCTCTGTCCAACCCAGCCACCACTGAACTGTGAGTGCCAGATGAACAGGACCATATTTATTTTGTTCCCTGCTGTGTCTCTAGAGCCTAGAACAGCACCAGGGATAAAGCAGACATTCCATAAACGTTTGAGTGAAAATCTGGACAGGTGGGGACATGGATGGCTGCATGGATGGACAGATAGAGTAATTGACTGGAAGCCACAGAATAACCATCTTCTTCATTCAGTGACATGACTGAGGACCTTCACATTCCTAACCCAGTGACAAGGTGGAAAATCCACTTTGAAACTCATGCTCTGAATAGCAAGTCTTCAATATTATTAAGACACACATCAAGGAAATTAGATGGAAAACAGGCGACCTAAACCTGGTTTCTGGACTGTGAAGAAAGAATTGCTTCCATTTCACATGTGGCTGCAGGACCAGACATTGTAACTATGGGAGAAAATTATCTTTAACACTAAATGTGCTCACACTTCATTTATCTGCTCTTCACAGTAGCCTCTTCTGCTTTTGAATCTACGTTCTTTTAATATTGTACTATCTGGAATTTGCACCTCCAAAACAAACAGGCTCCCTCTCCCCAAACAGCTATAATGAGGCTCATTTTATTGAATATTTTAGAAATAGCCTCCATGGCGTTCTGCTTAATTAGGTCATATGGAATCGTTTGCATTCAGCATTCCACAGATTATGCTTTTTATTTTCCCAAGAATTATTTTTGTGGAGCTTTTAAGAAATACATTGTGTTGGCAAAGAACCATTTGCTGAGTATAACTACAAAATTTCCCTACCCGGTATCCTTCTGAACAAATACATTGAATTCTACAGTTATTATTATTGGCCAGGTTTATTATTTTTATTCAGGGATGTGTAAAGTTAGGTAGATTTATTATTTACATAAAATGTCCAGGATTCAACTATTTTCAGGAAGGGAAAATAAAGGTTTTTCATAAAACTGAAATAGTATGACTAATGATATCTTAGAAAAGGGAAAAAAAAGGAAATATTTCCACTCTCGAATAGATTTGGAGAGAGGTGTGTTGTTTATCCCTCGTCTGCTAAACACATAAGTTGTTCAAGGGGAGAACAGAAGGAGCAGAGAACAAAGGAAGCAGGGCCGCTGTGGGCTTGGAACCAACAACTAAGAATTGCTCTGAGATCAGTTTCTTTGGGGTTGTATTTCAAATGCAATACAAATAGAAATCTGCCACTTCCCCAGGACTGTTAATACCTCTGTTTTCCAGAAGGAAATTGGAAATGTTCTTTTGTCCCCCCATTATGAGTGAACATTTCTGGAAAAACCAACCATCTGAACCAAGTTCCCAGCTGGTATAATTACTACATCGAGATAATTAAAGCAACGTCTCTAAGAAAGAAAAATCTAGTGATTTATTTGGCATTTTTCAATTGGAGTGGGATTATTGGGTTTTTCTATTTCATACCGAAATCTGAAAGGGAAAAAGTTGGGGAGAGGGTGGAAACAATGACCTGTCATTTGAAATATCATGTGAAATATGCTCAGAGTAATGTTTAAAATAGCCTTTAAAAATCTCCTCCTACTCACATTGTTGTTGAAAGTATACATTTATAAATTGACTCCATTTCTATAGGTGAGGGTGGAGGTGGGTACTTGGCAGAAATATACAGATACACTCTTGAATAATTTCTTCTTCAGATACACTCACACACATCACCAAAAATAATTCTATACATTCAATGTTATCCATTGCAATTTTGTAACAGCAGACCATCGAAAAAAACCTAAATGTCCATTGATACTGGAAAAATTATGGTAATTTCAAGCTATGTAGGAAATGTTCATATTCGTGAATTTATGCAGTTATAAATGCATACTACTAATGAAGAAAAACATCTTTTCATCCATTTTACTCTAAAAATGCCCAGCTATCCTTCTAACTACCCCATGCCCTCTGGAATGGATAACAGCATAACAGTGAAAGAAGCAAACTCAAGTGATCTAGAGGAAACCCTGAGCTGTATGCTTGGCACACATTCCTCCTCCTATCTGCACAACAATTGTATGAGGTAGGTACTCATGATACCTCCATTTTCCTGCTGAAGGCAGCTGCTAATCAGCACTGATGTTTCTCTGACTTCCTACTTCATGCCACTTTCTTCCCTCCTGCCACCTGCTTTATACTTAGAATCATCTATGTTTACAGATGCTAATCCCTGAAGGAGACACAGCATGTTCCAGAACAGGGCAGAATATTTGCCCACCAATAAGGTCAAACTCAATTCCTAGGAAAAAGAGTTCTAGTGAATTAAAAAGCACTTGACCGGACTGGGAGATATAAACTCAATTACAGGTTTCTCCCACCATTGGAAAGCAGGACTTCCTATGAAACCATTGGTAAATCCAAAGGGCATAAAGCAAAGAAGTTATTATGGTGAGTTCCCCCCAAAATAACATATTCAATCATACCAAATAACTGCATCAAACCTAAAATAATACTAACAGATAGCAAAGCAGGAGTGATGAGATGACTAGTCTGCATAGAGTAGTTCCCAAAGGAGGAGTTTGGTGGGGTCTCTCTAGCTGCTCGGGGTACACACTGCCTCTAAAATAGCAGCTGCAAAACCAACACTGAACACTACTCTTAACTATTTACTTTTAATTGTAAATGTGAAAATTCCTTAGGGATTTCTTCTGGTTAGTGGAAACAGGTATTAATGTAGGTCTTTCCTAATGTGAACCTTCAGAAAGCAGGTATGTAGTGAAGACTTCACCTGTATGTAGTGAAGACTTTCCCCCATGTGTCTTTATTATGTTAGTCTGTGTAACTATTTTCCAATTATACTTACTAGTTAAGTGACTTTGAAATATTTTCCACTCTCTTATTGCATTAATTCTCCTCTAACTCTGCACACATCAGAGCCACATTTTCAGTGAGCTGACACCTTGCCGCTCAAGTCCCTCCAAGAACTTGCTAGAAATGCAGATTCTCAGGTCCCACCCCAGACCCACAGAATCAGAATCTGCATTTGCATAAGACCCTCATCTGCTTTCTGTGCACATTTCCCGTTCAGAAGCACCAAGCAAACATGGTGACCCAGAGTAGATAATGTTGATTTTTATCTAAACAAGAGCTGCTCTCCCTCGAGGCGGGATCTTTAGCCACAGTAACCAATCACATCCCAATTAGTGGAATTACTTTTTCCTTTCTCCTGCAGCTAGGTACCCACAACCACCACTGGGTCACTACTCACTCACTGCCTTTTAATGGGTTCTTGCTCAGTGTCCACTAATTACAAATGTGAATTCACGCTGGGATAATGACTAAGCCGTGTCAATGTCTTGCTCCTGTTACACGGATTATGACAGCTACCTGCTTGCCCCACTGGGACTGATGGCAAAGGTTCTAGATGGCAGAAAGTCTCGTCTCTAAGCCTCCCAAGCTGCACTTGGGGAGCACTATAAAAACACCTCTTCCGGGGCCTCCCTGATGGCGCAACGGGTTAATCGCAGCACTATGAAGCTATCCAGAGCCACTGCAGCACAGGTTCGATCTCCAGCCAGGGAGCTTCCCACATGGTACAGCAGACCTCTCCTGTCTCCCCATTGCTCCCCTTAGCAGTGTACTTTAGTCGATCTGCCTGTTCTGCTCCCCACATCTCTGGTGAATCCTCTCAGCACCCCACACCTCTGGCCTACACCCCAGCTTGCATGCATAAATTAATTTGTTAAAAAAAAAACACCTCTTCCCTCCCTCCTCCCAAAATCATCTATCAGACTCTGGAAGGATGGAACCTGGGCAACAACAGAGAAGTGCCTCTGATACAAGGCAGCTTAAAGCCCAGTTGAACTTAACTTTGGCTGCACAACAGAATCACGGTGGGGGTGAGCGTCACCCCAATGCTCAGACTTAATTTTATCTGAGCCTTGGGAGTCACAACTCTCGTTTAAAACAGAGCAAGAAAGATTCTATTATCAGCTAAGGTTAAAAGAGCTATTTTTAACTCAAAACAAAGTAAGGAAATGAGCTTCTGAAATACGAGCGCCTTGGGAAGGACTTGGGAGTAAGATGCCTCACAGGGCAGAAGCTGCTTGATTGTTGGACACAGATGATAGATGATTGAGTGTGTTGGCATCAGACCTTACTAATTCGCCGTGGGGCACCAGGGAGGTTTGGAGGAGTTTTACTTTGCATGTTCACCACCCTATTTGTTGACAGATTTAAGCACAAGCAGGTACTGTTATGCGTTAATGATAAAAGAAAAATCCCCTTGAGCTTTTCAGCTTGCCTGGGTTTCCTGCCACACAACCCTGCCACCCAGAGCTTCATCTGCCTTGCCAATGCCTGAGCCCTGGTTCTTCCTCCAAATAAACTCAACGTGATTCTGAGGATTCTGCCATCTCCCTCCACTCTGCCTTGACCTCTTCGAGCACAGGGTGGTCCCCAGGAAAAAGGGTGTGCCCCAGGTTCCCTGTCCTACCCAAGGTAGGGTGGAACTGAGCAGGATATGGGAAGCTGGAAAGGAGAGACAGAGCACACACAAAGGAGACACATACAGAGGAGACAGAACACACAGACAGAAGACAGGAGGAGACGGAAGGAGGATGGAGGCCAGAAGAGGCCCAAGGAGCAGAGAGACTTGTAAAGAAGCTGCACTGGCCTGGCCTGATTGAAAGAGATGTGGGTGAGAGACCCGCGGGGAAGTTAACGATGGCTGTGTTGATTTTGCTCTGTTCCTCTCAGAATTGTCTGGCTGTTTCTGACTCTTATGTGTGGGTCCCTGCCAAAAGCTGTTCTAGACTTGTGACAGGCTTTCGAGACTTGCTTTGGGCCAATCTCGTTTGGGTGGACTTTTACCCACAAGGAGTTGGTTAACATTGGGTGGTTGACTTAGAAAATATATTCTTTGTCTTCTCTGTCTTTTCTAATTGTATTAAAGTTTCTTTCCACAAAAGATCCTATATGTTTTGCATTGATGCGGCGGATGGCAAAACCCATTTAGAACAGGGCAGGTCTGGGGTTTCGAGGGTAACCCCCTCTCCCTGACTTGTGACAAGCTCACTGCATCCTCAAGTGGTGGCTACTTCACCCAGAATGCATTGGGGATGGTAGTTCTTTGGGAGGTGCTGGGTTAGACCAACAAATAGCTCTTTGAGACACCAGGCCCAGGGCCTCTGGGGCTCCTTTCAGGCTACGTCAGAAACAGCACCGGAGGCCCCGTCTCTGCAGAGTCCTTCAGCGTCTCTTCCTGCTCGGAGGGCGGCTGCTGGGGCTTCTTTTCTTCTTTCTTCCTTGGAGGCCAGGAACGGACTTCTTTCTTCTCTCTTCAGAGTCTGGAACCATCATCTTTCTTCTCCTGGGGGCTGGTGTCGTCGTTGTCATCTTCTCCTGTTCTTCTCTTCAGGGGCCTCCTCCTCTCTCTGCGACTGGCTTCCTCTCTTTTTATCTTTCCTTCTTTTTCCCCCCTTGTGTCCCTCCGATCCTGGCTTATATCCTCTCTCAGAGTACCATCCATAAGTCTGATTGGACCATTTTTCAATCCAGTGGCTAATTGGACCACCCATCAGCTCCTAGCCCCTGACTGTTCCATTCAAAACGGCAGTTACTGGGCTAGGAGCAACTGGCACAACTGACTTATGGTGGAGCAGTGACGCAAGAGGCACTACTGCTCCTGCCGGCTCCCACTGCTAAGGAAGCTTGGTTCCAGTAACAAAATTCCATCTATTGAGATCTGCACCCTCCTGTTCTAACAAGGTCTGGTCAAGCACACTGTCTTCTGCTTTCCATGGAGATGGTATATTATTCTGTTTGATCTCGATTTCCACCTGTGTCCCTGGCAATTTTACTTCAGGAATGATGCCACTGGCAGAGGTTCTGAAAAGCATAATCTTTAGAGTACCTTTTTGGTGACACTATGCATTTGCTCATTCATTCATTTCTGCACTTCATGAAACGTGCTCCCTGAGGCTGGCTTTTGCTAAGCGCTCAGACCTCAAAGCTAAAAGACACAACTCTAGCCTCAAAGAGTTTACCAACTAGTAACAAATTCAGAGACCACACCAACAATTATACTAAGGGTGATTCACCATGAGAGAAGAAAATGTACATTGACCTCCATCAATTACTAGCTGTATGGTCTTGGAAAATCTATGTAACCTCTCTGTGCTCAGTTTTTTAATCAATAAAATGGAGCTATTTAAAAGCATCTACCCTGAGGGTTGTTATGTATACTGGAAGACTTATTATTTGTAAAGTGCTTTAAACTGTCTTCGGTACATACAGGTTTTACTCAAGATAATGGACAACTGAAAAGGCTGCAATGGGCAGTGCAGAAAATATGGAAGTAAACACACATATCGATCAGTTAGTCTTTGACAATGGTGCAAAGGTAATTCAATGAAGAGAAGATTATCTCTTCAACAAATGTTTTTGGAACAGTTGGTCACCATGCACCAAAAGGGGAGACACTGCTTTTACTCGAGATAAAAAACTAAACTCAAAAAGCATGGCAGATCCAATTGTAAAATCTAGAGGAGAGCTCACAGAAAAAAATGTTATGACTCTGTAAGCAATTATTATCAGGAAAAGTACAAATCATAAAGAAAAAAATTGGTGAATTGAATGTCATCAAAATTAAAAACATCTGCCTTTAAAAATCTATTAAGAGAATGAAAAGAGAAGCCACTGTTAGGAGAAAATGCTTGCAAAACATGTAAATAATAAAGATCCTGTACCCAGAATACTCAGAGAATTCTTGAATATCAATAAGAAAACAAACAGCCCAATTAAAAACTGAGCACAAGGTGTGAATAAACACGTAATCACAGAAAAGCAAAATAGTAAAATGTCCAGCGTCACTCGTCATCGGCCTATTCAGAAGTGGCCTATGAAGTAAAATGTGTGACCCCGTGGCCCAGGATGGCACGCTGGCTTTGCTCATAGAAGATGAAAACGTTCCCCCCACCACCACCACCACCACCAGGCCCCTGTGTGAAGGTCCAGAGCAGCTAAATTCATAATGTCCAAAACTAAGCAGCCAGAATATCCATCACCTGGTGAAGGTCTAAGGCAGCCAGAGCACATCCAGGACAGATTAAAAAGCCACAAAAATAGCAAACCCCGATACATTCTGCAGGCGGATACATCTCAAGAGCATTATGTTCAAGAAAAGGAACCAGACTGGAGGGGCTGGTTCTACTGTGTGAGTCCATTTATAGAACATTCTGGAAACATCAAAAGGAGGGGGGCAGAAATGCTCTAGGAGGGGCTGCTGGTGCCGGTGGGCTGGAAGGATGGAAGATTTGGGATTTTTAAAGGACTAGAAAAGCTCTTTCTAGTGATGGAGGTGGAAATTGCAGGATTAGCTACCCTTATCAAATTTTCAGGACTGCAGAGTAAATTCTATGTGTAAATTACACCTCAACAGACCAGCCCAAAAAATATTTGTAAAGGCAATGCATGCTTCTTGCAAAAAATTAAAATACAGTTTAGAAAAGTATAACATCTGCTGTTAACACTGTATGTGTTTAGTTTGGTTTTGCAGTGGTTATGCCGCTGTATACATTTGTCAAAAGAAATAGAATTAGGTAATTTTATCCAGTGAATGTTACCATATAGAGATTATATTTAAAAAAACTAAAGAATGCCTGCCTAAGAACTAAAGAAAACAGTAGTCAGCTCAGAGATTTAGCAGCTGGGTAGAAGGTTTGTATTTCATTAAAAGCTACAGAAACGCTCACAATTGGCATCCCATCCCGCTAATTATAGGGCCAGGGAAACCCATGACATGTTCATTTTCACTTTGACATGTATTGTTTGCTTTTTAAGAAACATATTTTGGCCTCATTATGTCAGCCTTGGGCTAGCGTCAGCACACCCTGAGCAACCTGACAGCAACATGGTAAGAGGGAAAGTGAGTAAAATCAGTCAGTGTTCCACTGGGATTAAAAAACAACATCTCTAGAGCCTCCCTGGTGGCACAAGGGGTTAATCTCAGCACTATGAAGCTACTCCCAGGTCAGGGAGCTGACCCACATGGCACAGCAGACCTCTCCTGTCTCCCCACTGTTCCCCTCAGCAGTGTATTTCAGTAGACCCACCTGTTCTGCTCCCCACTCTTGTCTCTGGTGAATCCTCTCAACCCCCTCCCCCCGCACCTCTGGCCTACACCCAGCTCTTGTGTGCATAAATAAGTAAATCTTAAAAAAAAAAAAATCTCCAGTAAGAGATGATGCTGGAGCAGGAGTTTTGAGAGATAAGAGGAAGATTATCTTTTAAGAAATGTTCCTTGATGGAGGGTCTAGGTACAAGTTCTAAAACTCACCCCCAGAGGGAAGAATTCTGTCAGGCAGGGTTTCTCTGCTCCGCCCCACTACTGCATTTGGGGCCAGGTCACTGTATGTGGTGGGGCAGCCTGTGCATTGCTGGGTGATAATCTGTACCCCTGGAATCCAGGCCTACTACTCCCAGTAGTAACCCCCTCCATCACCAAGTGTAGCAGCCAGATACCACAAACGTTCCTTGGGGAACAAAATCAATACCACCACTCCCCAAATCACTGCTCTAGGCTACTGGGGACCAAAAGGGGAGTGAGACCTTCCTGTAGAAGGAAGCTGGCAACCTCACTGCAGGGAGAAAAAGGAAGACTCACTGTGAGTGGGTTTATGTTA
>PVIJ01012982.1:0-47083 GCA_004024925.1 Scalopus aquaticus | reverse complement strand
GCCTCCTCAGCCCACACCCTCTTTTTTCAGGCGCCATCTTGTAATGGCGGCCGAGACCACGCCGCGCTCCAGGCGCCATCTTGTAATGGCGGCCGAGACCACGCCGTGCTCCAGGCGCCATCTTGTAATGGCGGCCGAGACCACGCCGCGCTCCAGGCGCCATCTTGTAATGGCGGCCAAAACCACGCCGCGCCCCACAGAGAGAGACACTCAGAGGGTGGGGGTGAGGGGGGAAGGGAGGGTAAGGGCACAAAATGAAGTAGAAAAGAACACAAGGGACCACAGAGATGGATCACAGGTGAATTGGTGGTGGGTTACCCAAGGGGAATACAAAATGTAAAAGATATAAATAACAATAAAAATATATATATTAAAAAAATAACAACAGAAAAAACTTAATTGATATGACTTTTTCCTATATCCCTCAAATTTGCTCCTTCCAAGTATTCATTGGCTCAGTTAATGGAATCAAAATTTACTCAAGTAAGTTAGAACACTTGAAATTATTCTTGACTTCTTTCTTTCATGCTCCCTATTCAATCCACTGCAAACTCTACTGACTTTAATAAGAGTACTAATCCAATTCATGAAGGCTCCAACATCATGGCCTAATTGCCTCTCAAAGGCTCCACCTTCTAATATCATCGTCTTAACTATCAAGATTTCAACATTTAGACCAGAGTAGAGGGCTTCTGTTCTTCACAAATAAAATAACCGTGACTGAGGTGAATAGTTTGAGTGTCTTATAGAGATGAAGTTCTAGGATCATTGGATGTTTTCCATGCTCTTAGAATTCAGTAGTACAGCAAGCAGTATACTCTCTTTCCTCTTTTATACTAAGAGAAGTAATACAGGATTGCTGGAATCCATTGCTTTGAGTTCTCACCATTGTACTCAACAGGGCAAGAATGAGGACCTTGATTGACTCTACTCTCGCCTGCTTAGGTTGATCCTACTGCCTTTTGAAGAAGAGGCTATAGGGACAGTCTTTCGATACATAAGTCATACAGTCTCTTTGAAGTGGGAGACTGAAAAGGTATCTGAAGAAAAATATTTTCCTGGAGACCTCTGTGTCTGGGAATCCTTATAACAGTGAGTTGTTTGCAGATCAAATGACACAAAATATCTGAGCGAGACAGATGCACTTTATCTCAATATTCAAGGCCAATAGCATCTGATCATAGGAAGCAAGAATAAAGGCCCAGAAAACTGAGGTCATTCAATATACATTTTAAAAATAATAAGCATGATATTTTAAAGCAGGAATTCTCAAAGAAAAGTTAGATTATCTTACTTTCCATAACAATCTTCAACCACTTAGCAAAATTAAGTCAAATAGCAAGGTCCAAAATGAAGGACTTGTAGGACAATTTAGTGACAAAGAGAGTCACCATCCCCAAAAGAAAACTCCGTGTACCAAAAGTATGGGGTAAGAAAAACACAGTCCATTTATGTGAGCCTAGGAAAGACTATGGGTGAACAGAGAAATTAAAGAAGTACCAATTTTTATTTTATCTGGTTTCAACATTGTGAGATAAAAACAGATCCTTATTAGAGCATAACATAAGGGATTTTGAAAATGAAATCTTTCTTTTGATAAGTCATTTGACATTAAAATGTCAGTGTTTTTATGTATGTGACTATGAACTTAAATAAGTGTATTACTTTTCTCCTATCACTCCTAAAAAATACTACCACAAACTTAGTTGCTAAAAGCAACACAAATGTGTTATCTTACAGAGCTATACATCAGAAGTCTAGTATATCAACAATTAAAATCAAGATGTCAACAGGGCTATATTTTTCTCTCGAAGCTCAAGAGGGAATCTGTTTCATTGTTTCTTCCAGCTTCTAGAGGACACCAACATTCCTTGGTTCACAACCCCTTCCTCCATGTTCAAAGTCAGCAATATCCCATCTTTCTGACCTTTCTGTTATCACATTTTCAGGAAAGGTTCTCTGATTTCAGGACTCCTGTGATTAAACAGGGCCCATCTAGATCACCTAAAATAATCTCCCCATCCACATGTTCTTAACATTATACTACATCTGCAGAAGTTGACCTTGTACCATGTAGGACAACATAGTCCTACATAGGAAGAATAACAGTTCTTCCTACCCTAATAAATAAGACTGTGTCTTCTTCAGAATGAGTTAAGCCTACAATTGTCCTCAAGTATTCCAGATGTTATCTGATGGCCAGGTCTTCTTCTCCCTAAATTGATGAGGGTTCTCTTTATAACCTTGTGGTTCCTAAATTCTGACATCTTTCATGCTGTGATCTTTAATTTACCATAGGAGATAGTGCCTTTTCCTTTCAACAGGATAAAAATTCACTCAGTATATCACTTGATATATTTGCTGTTCTTGTACTCAATTAAAATATTGTAACTTAAGCACTTGGTTTTTGTCCTTTGTTTATCTATACACACAACTGCCACATCAGACACTCCCAGAGGCAAGTACTCTATATTTAATTCTCTTCAGATGATTTCCACACAGCATCATAAAGATAAAAGGTTTTATTGATGCTTTTATCATTTAACAAGCACATGGCAAAACAAGTATATATTTTAAAGACAGAAAACAACAGATAAGTGGTTATTTTAAGTCAAGCTATCAAAACAAATCAAATTATGTGAGTTGGAGAAAAGAATGTTCCAAAGCGAGTCACTAAAAGTTTCTTTCAAAAATCTCTTTAGGGATATTAAAATACAATTTCTGCTGCATATTTTTCAGACAGTCATTGGCCTCATTGAGTTGTGCATTTGGTGGTCTCTTTTAGACTTGTTCCCCCAGGATAGTCAGATCAGCGCATCCATAGAAAATTAGAAGTGGAAGGAAACTTCATAATCTAATCTCCATTTAATAGGTGAAAAACCCAAGACTCAGTAAGGTGAGAAGAAAGCAAGCATGAGAATCACATTGGTTTTATGGATGAAAATTCTGGCTTGGATTGCTAATGAACATTATTCAGAATTCAGACCAAAAGGGAAAGATTCTCACATCTCAGACTTCCAGCTGACAACACTCCAGTATGTAACCTAACCTTGAAAATGGATAGAGGCCACAAGCCAGCAGAGCAGAGGCCAGGGGTGAGAAGGGTGTCACAGGCTGATGGAGTGAGTGCCCCTACGGTAATGGGAAACCTCGTGGTCCTTTGGCAACCACTGTTTGGCATGGTTTCCCCACGGTCCTTTGGCAACCACTGTTTGGCATGGTTTCCCCACGGGTCTAAGTTTTCGTCAAGTATTTTCAGTCATAGTTTGCTTGACTTTTAATAAATAGAGAATTGGTTAATATTTTTTTTCTGAGAATTCAATCTCTAGTGCAAAAATGGTGCTAAACCAGCATGCTTTGTAATTGTACATTTTCACTAGAGTAAAAAAACATACAGTAGCAAGCAGCTGACTTCCCCTGACAGACTTTACCACACCCTTCCTTTTCCTCACATACATGTGGAAACTGTAATGGCAGCGTTTCAGTCATAATTCCTCTACATCATACAATTGCAGTCTCTAAAATATCTGCTATAACTCATTCTCCTGAGAATTCCTATAGCAGAACATGATGGGAAAATAAGAGAAATGAAAAGGACAAATATCACACTCCATCACATGGAGTGATGAAAGGTAAATTCAGTTTTAATTCCAAGGGCTTCTAAGCAAAAATTTCACATGCAATTCTCCCCTATGCCATCTCTTTCCTACTGCTATCTATCATCACAGGGAAAGACTGCAGAAACTTTCTGGCATTTTCCCTTTCAGTTTTATTGATGTATAATGGACAAATAAAATTGTCAAATATTTTCCAGGTAATTAATATATCCACTTCCTCAGATATTCACATATTTACTCTCTCTCTCTCTCTCTCTCTCTCTCTCTCTCTCTCTCTCTCTCTCTCTCTCCTTTCCTTTCCTTTCCTTTCTTTCTTTATCTGTCTCTCTGTCTCTCTCTTTCTCTCTCTCTTTCTTTCTTTTTTGGTGAGAACATTTAAGCACTACTCTCATAATACTTAGTACTAATTTCAATTACACAGCACAGTGTTCTCAGCTATAGTCATCATGCTGTACATTTTAAATCCTTAGACCTTTAACTTACAGCTCAAAGTTTGTATCTTTTATCAACCTCTCCCATTTCCTCTACCCCACAGTGTCTGGAAACTACTTTCCTATTATTTCCTTGAATTTGACTTTTTTTAATTCCACATGTTGTGATATCATGCAGTCTTTATCTTTCTATGGCTTATTTCACTTAACTTGATGTCCTCCAGGGTCATCTATGTTATTACAAATGACAGGATTTCCTTTTTTCTGAAAGACTGAATTATATATATAAATACGTATACACACCACACACACACACACACACACACACACACACACACACACACGTACATACTTGCACACCAAATTTGGAGTTTTGTAAAGCTGTTATTGAAATAACATTGGTTTATACATTATGTGTTTATAGTATACAACATTATAAATCAACATCTGAATATACTATATTATGTTCACAAAAAATCTATTTTCTCTCCTTAACCAGACAATTGATCCCCTTGAAAAACCCTACTTACCCACCCCTCCTCCCCCTTCCCTTTTGCTAACAACTATTTTGTTCTTATAGTTTAATAGTTTCCTTTGTTTTATTTTGTCTGAACATATGCCAGATTTTCTTGATCCATTCATTGATTGATATGAAATTGGATTGTATCCACACCTTGTCTATTGTGACTGCAATAAGCTATAGTGCTGCAATGAACATGAGAATAGAGAGACAGCATCAAGATAATGATTTCATTTCCTTTGTATATATACATAGATGTGGAATTGCTGGATTATAGTTCAATTTTCCATTTCTTGAGTAATCTCCATACTGTTTCCATAGTACCAGTTAACATTCCTACCAGCACTATATAAGAGTTTCCTTTTTTCTACACCTCTGCCAGCACGTTATCTCGTCTTTTTGGTAACAACTGTCCTAACAGTTGAGATGTCTATGCCATTGTAGATTGATTGCATTTCCCTAATGATTAGTTAGGGAAATTAGTCTGTACCTGCTGGAAAATTCTTTATTGTGTCTTCATTTCTAAAAGACCACTTTGCTGGGTAGATTGTTCTTAGTTAGCAGGCCTTTTTTTTTTTTTCAGCCTTTTGAATATGTCATGTCAGTCCCTTCTCACCTTCAAAGTATCTGTTAAAAAAAATAAAACTGCTGATAATCTTGGGCAGGGGCGCACTGGACCTGTGTGTATAGTCACGGTGAATATGTGTTTTTGCACCCATTAAGATATACTTCTCAACTGCCACAGTCTTAGAGTACTATGAATTTAAGCCCACTTATTACCAGTGTCGGGAGACCCAATGACCCAACCCTTGGGTGAGAGCAGAAGCTTGGGATATACGCATATGTACAAGCTCCTTCCAGGCATACTTAAGATTTGGAGACGACTATAAAGAGGGTGTCCACTGGTTTCCCAGGTCTCTATGGAAAATGACAGCCAGCTCCAATATCTGTGCCAAATTTGAAGTTTGGCAAAAGGATCAGACAAAGAAAAACTTGAAAGCTGACCATTCATAATGAGGCATCTGGGAGGGGAGGGAAGAGGGGACAGAAGTGAAGAGGGGTGAAAACAGGTTGGAGAAGGTAATCTGGTGATGGACTATGAGCACTTTGGTAGTTGGGAGAACTACAGTGACCACACCAAAGAGAAAAGTCATATATTGTCCAAAGATTAATGATGCAAGAAAAAAGTACTGCATCTAATTTTTTAGATAAAAATAAATAAATTTGAAGTTTGACCCTCAGACAGCAGCTTTCAATGTATGCAAATGGACCACTTTCAGGAAAGATGGGATGGTTGATTTCGCCTGAGCCCTGGAAGAACAGCCACTGTTGAGTGGCTATTCCCATTAAAAACTGTTCTTCTATTGCTATTGTCTTGTGTGTCAATTAGATCAAACCTCAATGCCTTTTATAGTTATGTAGTTAGGGGACTCATCCTTTGAGTGGGATTATTAAAAGTTGGAGTGTTAAATGTGAGGTTCAAACTCTTCAGTCATCCAGCAGAGCTGGGACTAAAGAGTTCTCTCCTAATTGCATGGCATTGTGTCAGGGTAGGGTTTGTAACAAGAATGTGTTTCAGCTTTTCCTACCCATTTCAATGTTGGTATTTTCTCATTCTCTTCACTCTCTTGGTCAGCTTCTCTCTTTTCCAGAAAGCTTTTGCTTTTTTTTTTTTTTTTTTTTTTTTTAGTTCCTTGATAATTTTCTGGGTCCTTCTCATAAACAAGGCTTTGGAAAATCTGAAAGAGCAAATAGCAAGTTGGAAGAAAGAGTAAAACAAATCCAATCGAAAAGCATGCTGATATGAAATGGTGGTTTACAGACAGTGGTCTTTTATAATAAACACTGCTGCATCTCAGGCACGATGACGGAGGCTGAGACGCAGTGACAGAGACACAAACGTGGTCCCTGGAGTTTGAAAGTAATGGCAATTGACTAAGATTCCTAATGAAAAGAAATGTCTGGATTTAAGGTTGAAACAAATTTTACCACTTGGTTTAGATTTGAGGTTGAGACAAACATTATTATCTGAGATAAATCAGAGTTTGCTCATTTCTAGGATTAGAATGTCTTCTATTCCAATTTTTGCCTCTTCTATAGTTAGGCTGGAGATATCTTCATCATCTGAGTAATTTCCTGAAGTTAAGGCAAGAGCAGAAATACAGTAGGTATTCAATAAATTCTTGATACATGAAAAATTAAGAAACGGCTTCTGTTCTAGCTTTGTCTTTTGTATTTCATCCTGGAATGCTCAGGCACCCTTCCAGGTAATAAAGCCAACATAGTATTGGCAAAAGAAAAATAAAATTGTGTTAAAGAAAAAAAATGTTACAAAGGAAATGTAAGTGATTTGCTCTTTAGAACTTTGAACTAAATAGAGTAAATAAATCATGTGGTAGACAAGCCAAAGTAGAAGTGGAACATTTATGGTCT
Organism: Scalopus aquaticus; assembly: GCA_004024925.1. Taxonomy (NCBI): domain Eukaryota; kingdom Metazoa; phylum Chordata; class Mammalia; order Eulipotyphla; family Talpidae; genus Scalopus; species Scalopus aquaticus. The sequence goes on along the minus strand of PVIJ01012982.1, from coordinate 40,082 downwards.
TATCCTCTGGTGTCTGACTACTTACTAAGGCCACTGTGTGTGACTCTATATCTACCAAGACCCAGAACCCCTCCTATCTAGGCCCTTGTGTTCATCCTGACACCTCTATGCCAATTTATCACTCACTGAATTCATTCAATCAAACACCCTTCTTTCAAGTCTTCCCAGGTCCACTCTCTGGCTCAGGCATCTTTGTCAGATCTCTCCTTCCTGCTATAGATCTCCCTCCACATGAAAAGAATATTGAAATTATGGGAAGGACTAGCAGAGGGAAAAGGAGTCAAGAAATGAGGCAACCAAGGACTTGTTCTAAAGGTAACAAAAGCAATGCAAGGGGTGTGTTATGAAAGAAGGGAGAAGGGCAGGCTCCCAAATAAGAACAAGAGGTTAAGATCAAGAGCACTGGAAACAGAGTGCCAGATTTGAATCCAGTTCTGTAGTTTATCAACTAGGCGAACTTGGGCTAAATATCTAATACCGCAGGGCCTTAGCTTTAACAGATATTAATAATATCACTTACCTTGATAACAATTTGTGAGGACTAAATAAATTGTACATCTTTATACTTAGTACATAGTATAGACTCTTAAAGTGGGCTATTGATACTACTGTCACTTGGCTCTTTATCTTTTCTACAAGTGTCTCAAACATATGTAAAAGGTCTTAAAGTTTGCACCTATAAGCACCAAATTAGTGCCATTATTGTCTCCAAGAGAGAAAACGATGTATTGTCTCTGGAAGAGAATATAATATAGGCACCTACTTCACCCTATTCCTTCATGGAGGGAAAGGGATTTGACAGATTGTGATGTATAATTGCCGTCAGCAGTGAAAAACAACTTTGCAGTAAATCAGTTTTTAATTTGTGTTTGAAAACCTGAGACTATATTTCAAAATCCTATGAAATTATTCACTAGCAAGGATGTGGTTACAGAGGCATAATGCTGTCTCTTTCTTCAGTGGCAGCAACTCCCCAATCAGAATAAGCAGGCTATAGAGAGGAGACTCTAGAACTTCATTCTCCAATCTGTAAACTGCGAAGATTTCCCTTTAGTAGAGTCATTCTTGTTACATTAAAATAATCACAACTGCAGCCCTTCCCAGAAGTAGCAGTGCTGAACTTGCCCAGACTTTTTCTTCTACCCTCACATTTTTTCTCCTCTACTCAATTCATGCCCCTAGATGATGACAATAAAAATAAAATGAGAACTGGAAATTATTTGGTATAGTAGATGGAGATTAATCAAACATAGTTAGGATGTAGTTTTTTATGGTTGATGCCAAAGTTAGAAAAGCAGATGAGCTCTTGGCAGAGATGACTCATTGGGCAGAGCACAGGCTTCTTGAATGGAAAACTCAAAGCTATGAATGGTAAGAGTGCCAAGGAAAGGATTAATTAATAAAAGAAAATCTAGAATCCTGTTTAGAAAAGTCAGGCTGCCGAAAGCGCAAAGAAAGACGAGTAGCAAAGGAAGAAGGCAGAACCTCTAAGTCTCTATACAGTCTGTCTGCCGAGAAAGTCTATTTCAGGAAATTCTACTGGTAGACATGAGAGACTGGGGCCAGGTAGCTGTACAGTTTTAACCAAATTGAGACAGGAACTTACTTGTTGTTCAAATGGAGGAGTTAAGAGAGAGAGCAGTGTGTCAGATCTTGGTAGATTAGATTATTGGTTGTCTTCCCGGTATCCCTTGCTTTCATTCAAACAAAATCTCAATTTTTTCCTATGGATTTTCTCTTTCCCTGTGCAACCCAGAGAAAGTTAACCTCATCCCCTGTTCTTAGAATATATTTTAACTATCTAAACAAAATTCCATCCTTATTTCCAGAAGTTGGTAAATTTTCAGGTAACCCATTGGTCCAGGAAGAAGTTTCTCAAAAAGTTCTTCCTACTATCTGGAAGATATTCTGGAAGTCCCTCAAAAATTGTTCCTAGTGAGGAATCTGGGAATGATGTCAGTCCACAAAAGAGAAGAATGAGAGAAACATGAACACAAGGGGCAAGAGCCATAGGGTAGTCACTCCAAAGTCATCTCCTAGACTTCCAGTTAAGCAAGTAAAATCCTATGGTTAAAGGCAGTTTGACTTGAACACTTTTATCACACGCAGCTGGAATATCCTCAAAAGGAGGAGGAGAGGAAGGAGTGAGAATAAAAGCTTTAATTGTATGTAAGATTCAGAAAAATTAAACAACTGGTAATAAATTAGTATTCCAGCTCAGATCTAGCAACTTTGAAATCTGTCTTTTCCCACCATTATCTCATGCTTGTAAAATAGCTTTTGCTTGAGAAACAAAGGGTTGTGTACAAGAGGAAAGAAAGAGTCCAAATCCTGGACTCCTATCTAGAAAAGAACAACCCAGACTTTATGGAGGTGGGGAAGCAGAAACTGCTGGTCTGCCTTCTCTGTTCTGTGGCTTCCCTGGGCCACGTTTCATCACAGTGGAAAATTTGCAGTAATGGAAAGGAAACTGCTTATAACGCCTTTTCTTAAGGACTCAGCTGAAATAAGTTGACGGAGAAAATAAAACACTACCAGTTGAATCAATATAGAGTGATACTGAGTACACTTTTCCAAAAAGAGCAAGGAAAAGTTACACCCCTTTACTTTGTCTATTTTTATTTTCCTTCCCTTTAAGGCAGTGAGATAGAGGACATGTCCCTCCCTTTTAAGTCATGGGAATTCAGTATGAACATGACCTTTTATGAACTAAGTATTTTTTCTCTGGAAATGTGTTATCAAAGGTAGAAATACCTTGATTATCAAAGCGTATACAGCCAACAAAACAATGCATTGTCAGAAATGCAATTACTTAAAGCAGAATTATCCTAAGTAGTATTGCTGCCTATCCACCTAGATAGTAATAGGCGGAAAGAGGCGTGGGTATTCACCCCAGAATACAAATTCTCTCCCAGCTCCATCTCTGAAGGGCATTTCCTCCATATGAGACAATGTGGAAGCAAGATTCTGAGACCTCTAGCTCCTGACAGAAACAAAGAAGTGGGGAGGTGGAAGGAAATGAGAGCATTCCTGCCTGTCTATAAGGGATCTCCCACCATGTCCCAGTAACAGAGGGTCTGCACATCAGCATGTGGCTTGAGATTCTGCATGTGAAAGCAATAATGAGTAGGTGAAGTCACACAAGAAACATCATTGTACACCACATTTGCCTTGCCTTGCCTTCTCTGGTACTCATCGGGAAAAACCCACCTTTGGTTACACTCAACTGTCTAGTCTGCATTTGTTTCTAAGCAGTTGTCCAGTCTCACCTTAAATTTGTGATTACAAACCTCAAGTGCACCCTCAGTGCTGCCTGGCTACCCTGTTATATTTCCTTTAGCATTGCTTTCTCACTTTTCCAGACAACTATATACAGATTTTTCTCTCCTTCAAGCCTCCAACTGGTACTGACTTTCTCATTCTCAACCAATGGCTTTTCTTCTTATTTCAAAGAGAAAATATATGCAAACAGAAGAGAATTCCACATTCACCCATTACCAAATTTACCACTTTTAATAACTATCAACTATTCTTGTTTCTATCTAGCCAATCCCTCCCTTTATTCATCATATCTTACTCCCCATACTCCTCCTACTTAAAAGTAACTTTAAGAGTTGATGAGACTCCTGAAATTATATGCAAAATGCCCTATGTGTTAGTGTTCTTTCTATGGAAACAACCATGGTTTTCATATAAATCTCAGAGGGAGCCAAAACATTTAACTCTCCTCTATTAAGAGATAATAATAATAGCCAATACTTAGTAAGCCTTTATTATGTGCATCATACCAGCACAAATAAGCTCAATTAATTCACAGTGAATGTTACAATAAATATATTCAGGAGTGTAAACTGATGCTCACATCTTCAGAATTTAGATAACCTGCTCAAGTATGTAAAGGTTGAGTTCCAGGGTTGGGATTTGAACTCAAGACCATCACACTAATATGCTTCTATGTTGTCTTGGAGAACTGGCCACTGTGGAATAGAGACTTTAGTATTATTTTCCCCTTCCCTTCATCATACTTTTTTAAAACTAATACACAAACAAGCATAAATTTCTTAAAGAAAATACTACTTTATCATCACATTAATTTTAATAAAACATGAGACTTGAGGTGAATGGCTTTGCTTTATAAGTGACTTAAATGATGTTACTTTTTACATTATGCATCATTTTTAATGAACTATTATGAAATAGTATGCAAATTAAGTTATCAGCTTTCTGTAAATTACAGAAATACTTTAAATAGCTAATTTGCTCTGCTCAAATGATCAAAGAAGGCAATTTAGTTTACTGCTTGAACTCTATATTTGGACAACTAAATTGCTTGGTATATATTCTCAAATTCCAACTTGTGGATTACTATGATATGATACATCCTCCCTTTTATACCTTGACTGCTACTTTATCCTTACTTCACTATGCCTCCAGATCAAGGGACAAGTACTCAGCACATTCAGCTGCCCCTGCTTGAAAAGCGCTTGTCCCAGTACTCAGTGAAGAAAATAGCCAAGGTGTAGCTACTGCACCACTGCTTCGTCTTGCTGGTTCATTTCTTCATTTGCAAAATTCACAGGCAACATACTCAGGTATTTAGAACAAATAGAACCACTCTCTTGAATTACAACAACCTCTCAGAATATACAAAATCTTTGAGATTCCCATTTTGCTATGTACTAGGTGTGTTTCTGGCTATACAATAAGGAGAGAGGAATTTGCCCAGGAAAATCAGACTTCAAGAACTCTCACTTTCACCCTGATCTTTTGCAGACACATATTCAGAAAAATATGTGAACAGTAATCCTTGAGATAGGTGGTCTTCAATTTCTAGCCATCACTTATATCAACACCCTGACAGTGGATGTAAAATCTATGCCCAAATTTTCTAAACCTCCCCTTAAATTCCCTTATTCCTTTAGAGTCCATGATCCAGCTCTACTGAGGTTTACCACTGTGAAAAATTATTCTCTATTGATGTTAGACTTGTTGCCTCTGCCTGGAACACCCTTCCCTTCCTCTCTGTTACTTTTTTTTATTTGGCCATTCTTTATTCCTTAAATCTCACCTCAGAGATTAGATGGTGTCCTTTGAACATCCTCGTCCCAATTCTGGGAAAAGTGACATTTTATCCCCTAGTGCCCGGTGCCTTATTTACTTTTAGCATACACCAAACTCTATTAATATAGCTATTGTTTACACCCCTGGCTAGACTACCAGCCTGGGGACTAAAAACTGTATTGGTCTTGCTAAAAGTTTCATCTCCATTGTAGGCAAGTGCCCAGATTAGAGTAGATGATAAATAAAAATTACATATTGAAGAAGTGAATGACAGTCCTCATTGTATCCTTTATTTAGGACAACACGCCTATAGATGTATATAGGGAAATGTATATAATTACTTGGTACAGGGACATGTTAAGGAACCTAATGAGCCAAAGAGACTCCATCTCTCTCTAAGTTGCAAAGTTGAGACTTCCAGGTGAAAATTAAACAAGCTGAATCAGCAATTCAGTGACTCTAAGATAAACAGAAAACATCTCTGTTGATTTGACAACTTTGCCCACCAATCATGGACAAACAGATGAACTGTAAAACCAATCCAACATTTCATTGCAAATAACTTCAACTCAGATTTTCTCTCTGCCAGGTCCTTTAAAACCCCCCTGTGCCCCAACCTGATGCTTACAGTCCTTGGAACTGCTCCTCAGTGGTGCATCCAAATCATGATTCTGATTCTCAAATAAACACCTTCCTGATTATATTACAGCCCGGTTATATCTCTTGTGCGGACAATACAGACTTACATACATATATACATACATACAACTAATTTCCATTTTACCTTCTCTGCAATTTGAACAGAAAATTGAAATAACTGGGTAACAATCAGGTTAAAAACTCTTGGCTTTTTCTTCCAGGTAGTTCTTGGGGCCTAATTCTTACCAGTGACTCTTGCACAGGTTTGGGGTGGGAAGTGTTACTATGGCAGCTGCATTGTCCCTGCTCATCCTAGAACCCTCCTATCCCATCTGACGTCCACTTTATCTTGACCGGACAAGGGCCTGCCCCACCCCACACCCAAGAGATTTGTTGTAATTTCTCCCACTCTGCCCCTCAGTGAGCTGGAAGAGAGGAAGGCTTGGGGGTGGGGAGAAATCAGGAATTGATGTAAAACTAATAGTATTATCAACACTTTGTCTTCTTCCTTTTTTGCTTAACTTTCAGTAGGTAATATTCTAACTCCGTCTCTGTCTGAACTACAAATTATGTCTCATACCTTTGTGAATCCACAGCTCAATTTCCCTGCAGTAATATTGTACCACTATAAAAATAATGTGCCTGTAAGGGTATTCCAAAGATCTGAAGAAAAATCTGTTTATGCCTATAACTCCTAAAATTGATGTTACATACATAGCCATAGGAAAGATTTAGCCCTTGTCAATATAATCCTGGGTGCAAGATGGCAGTTAAAATTGGGCTCAGCTACTTCCTAAGGAGTAGGTCCTGATGATTTTAAGAATCTGGTCAAATGCATTTTAAAATGTAGTCAGTCTACTCCATTAACATTCTTAAATTTAAAATGATTGCATGACTTAGACTTTGCAAAAAATCAGATGCATTTCTTTATTTACATATTATAAGCATGTCTCATTAGATGTTCCTTTCATTTAAAAATGTTAAATATCCCCATTCATCAGAGAAGGGTTGAACTTCTGACCCCTCTGCTCATTTTAATATATGATTTTATCAGATTGCTGTAAAGCAAAATTGAATGTTTAAGTTTTCTAGTGGCTGATTTCCATTCTGGAATTAATTTGGTGTGTCTATTTAAAAATACTCTTCTGTCTGCAAAATATGTTAGAATAGCTTTCCTTTTCTTAACTCCCTGCTGGCAATGGATTGCAACTGCCTTAGCAGTACTCATTTCTTTTAAAAGAGTTATATTACTTAAGAGATATTATCTTTATCAAATATTCTCACCAGAACAAAAAGTAACTTAAAACTGAAAAATAAAAGAAAGTCTTTAAAGGAAAATGTTAAGTAATAAAATTTATTAAGAATAAATTAATTTCAAAATCACTTCAAATATAACATGATAGGAGAGCTAGTGATAAACATCTCTTTCACATAAAAAGATAGTATCCAAGACTTCTTAAACAATAAAGGTTAGACTATCACAAGAAGTATATTATACGGGTTTTTTCAGAATTACTATTCAGCATTCAAAGAAGATAAACACATGCAATTTGCAGCGACATGGATGGAATTAGAGGGGATCATACTCAGTGAAATAAGCCAGAAAGAAAAAGAAAAATATCGAATGGTTTCACTTATAACAGGACTATCGGGAAACCAAATAGGAGAGAGACACTCAGCAGGGGGGGGGGGGGGAGGATAAGGGCACAAAATGGAATAGAAAAGAACACAAGGGACCATGGAGATGGATCACAGGTGAATTGGTGGTGGGCTACCCAAAGGGAATACAAAATGTAAAAGACATAAATAACAATTTAAAAAAAAAAACCAGAATTAAAGTAGAGATGCACCATCCTGGGTTTTTAACTTAGTGGGGCAGGGGGAGGAATAAACAAAATATCATAATAATGCAAGTGATAACAGTTTGTTTATATATGAATATATGAATGAATATGAAATGAGATTACATCAAACTATAAAGTTTGTGCAAAGCACTTTTTAAAAATAAGAGACAACCTTCTTAATGGAAGGATGTAGTTGCATAACATGTATCAGGTAGGGGTTAATATATAAAGAAATTAGATGACTTAACTACATAAAAACAAACCAGGCAATTAAAAAATGGGCAGAAGATCTGAATAGACATTTCTCTGATTAAGATGGTCAGCATGCACTGGAAATGATGTTCAACATCTTAAGGATGATGTGTGAGGGAAATGCAAATTAAGATAACAAAGAGGTAGCACTCTGAGAATGGCTGTTATCAAAAAGATAATAAACAAGTATTGCAGAGGATGTGGAGAAAAGAGAACACTTGTACTTTGTTGGTGGGACTGTAAATTGGTGCAGTCACTATGGAAAGCAGTATGGAGTTTCCTCAGAAAATTAGTACTAGAAATATCACATGATCCAGCTTTCCCACTTCTGGGTACTAATTTGAAGAATTTGAAACACTAATTAGAAGAGATATATGCACCTCCATGTTTGTCACAGCATTATCCACAGTAACCAAGAATTAGAAACAACCTAAGTGTCCAACAACAAGTGATTAGATAAAGAAAATGTGGTATAGGGCCTCCCTGGTGGCCTAGGGGTTAAGTCTCAGCACTATCACCTCTACAGCCTGAGTTCAAGCCCCAGAGAGAGAGCTAACCCACATGGCACAGCAGACTTCTCCTGTCTTGCCCACTGCTTTTCTCAGCAGCATATTTCAGTAGATCTGCCTGTTCTGCTCCCCACTCTGTCTCTGGTGAATCCTCTCACCCCCTGCACCTCTGACCTACACCCCAATTCTTCCTCGCAAAAAGAAAAAGTAGTATATACACTCAATGGAATAGTACTCAGCTATAAGATGAAATCCTGCCATTTGTAACAGCACAGATGGGCACCTACATAACCATAACTAAGTATTATGCTTAAATATGTATGAAGGAGAAAGATAAAAACCACATGATTTCATGCATCTGGCAGATAAACAAAACAAATGAACAAACAAAACAAAAACAAACTAGACTCTAAGAACAAGATAGTGGTCTACAAAAAGGAGCTGAAGTGGAGTGGGTAAATCAGGTGAAAGAAGCCAATTGCATGGTGATGGGTGGAAACTAGACTTTTGATGGGAAACATAATGTAATATACACATATGTTGACACAATATACATCTGAAACTTAAATGATGTTATAAAACTGTGTTACTTCAAATCAGTAAGAAGAAATTTAAACTAAATAATGGAAAGTTATCTTTCAGAAATGACTGGTTTCATAGAGAAGTTATTTTAAATATGAATTTGGGGATGTCACATGATTCCTTTTACATTACTCATATACAAGGAGACAGTCTTTATCTTTGATTATAAGTAAAAATTTTTGATTTAATTATTAAAAAGGATTACGATGATAAAATTTATATGTATCTTACCACAATTAGCATTCTTAAGAAAAAAGTTTGTTAATCTGTACAAAATAGGTTGATAAAAGAGACTTCATATATTGAAAAGGATTACATGTATATGAAAATGAAAGTCTGCATTAGAAAAGCTGGTTCATATGTGAGGAAATTGAGGCTCCAAATAAAGCTTCAAGAGAAGAGAATGTCAAAGCAGAACATATAAGCTCCTCGACTCAGGAAGAAAAATATCAGAAATAAATTTTTCATTTTATGAAAGTGAACTTCTGAACAGTGTTTTGCTTGCCAGAAAAAAAATAAATAAAAGCAAGGGAAAAAGCATTTCAAAGTGACAAAAAATTTCCCAGCAATATTATAGAGCAGACATATCCAAAGTATAGCAATACTTTATTGATGACAAGATTTCATCTTGTACTAATAAGTTTACTACTTTGCTTTTTGGTAAATCCTTTTGTCTTTATTTGTTTTGATGCTTTTGAAGCATTACTCAATTATATAAATTGTAAAAAAAAGTTGGTAATATGAAATACACTGGTCAACAAATTTTTACAAAAGTCATGTTACTGAGATAAAATTAGTCATTTCCTATCAATTTGTATGTGCCCAACACGAACATGACAGTCAAATTCTAATTTTGGCTCTAATTTTTTTTTTGTAATCTGCAATAAATTCATGTTTACATCAGGAAATGCATGCCAATAGTAATAGGCCTACAGTTAATACCTGTAAAAAATCAAGTCATAGACTACTTCTTAGATTTCTTCACTTGTCTCTTTCTTGTACAGCTGTTCAGGAATAGAATCGATGGAAGACGGTTTCCATTGTGCAAAAGCAAAGCCTTAAGACTCAATTTCAAAGAGTCTAGAAATAGTCTCCATTCTTGTGGGTTATGAGTGATTTCTGAGGCATTCATGAGGCCCTCAATATCAGAACAGAATATCAGATCACTTTCCTTTCTGAAGAAAGGCTCCAACTGCTGGTGGCACTTTCAATATAAAATAATTGTGACAACTTCTTCTAAAAGATTCCATTGTTGGAGTCTTGATTCTAGCAATTTTGCCTTGTTCTTGGATAAGTCCAAATCACAAACCAGGTCATTTAGTTCTTCCTGTGTTCGTCTGTGTGTAGTTGATGATAAACCATTTGAAAATGGTTTACTGCATCCTGATGGTACAGGAGAATAGGTCGGCTCACCCTTGTCCTCATCAGATGAATCAAGAGAATATTCTGCTGGAGGCTCTGAAATAGGAAGTCCCTCATCATGTGGAACTGGTCTCAATGCAGACGGAATGTTTGGGTAGGCTATTCTCGACTTCTTTTGCTTTGTTATTCCACCGTAAAGAGGAGGAACCAAGCAGAAGTAACAGTCTTATGTGGTTGCTTGGCTCTCTCCACACCATGGGGACTGCAAATGGCATTGTTTTAACCACTGTGAAAGCTTTGTTGTACATGTAGCACAGCATCTATGCGGGGCCCAAGGCTTGTCTTGGTCACCAACCTTGCATCCCAAGTAAAGATGATAAGCCTTCTTCACTTGAGAAGTGATAGTTTTCTTCTGGTAGGCAAATGTCACTTCCCCACAAATAGAGCAGAAATTGTCCACGCTATTAATGCACTTCCAAGGCATTACTTTTCTGTATTGTGCCTAAATGGATAAAATAATAACATTTCTATGGAACAGTAGCTTAAACTATCTTGCACAAAGTCTGAAATACTTTCAGTGCTCAACCTTTCTGACAGGGCTTTATGTAGTCTGACTGCTGACGTCAGCTTACCGCAGCAGTCGCCCAGCAATAGTATTATATTGCATCAGGAAATGATGCAGTCTACTCTGGATGATGTGTGCATGATGATATTAAGCAATGCAATGCAATATTACATCATTCTAGGCTGATTTAAGATGTTATTGCAGTCCTACTGGGTAAATTTACACCATGAAACATAAAAAATGAATTATATGAATTATCTTCAAAATGAGAGCTAATAAAAATTTTCAGGGTTATATTCATGTTCATCAGACCAAGATACTACAGATTAGGGCCTTTTAAGTCAGTAACTATCTCACTGTTGACCAGCGATATTAATAATGCTTACAAAAATATTGACATATACTGAGATAAGCTCAATTTTTAATATAACATGTTAAACATGCCTACCAAACTTTCATATAAATATATTTAGTCCAAACATATAAAGGCCCAACTTACCTTCTTTTCTTCAATTTTTTTTAATATTTATATCTTTTACATTATTGTGTATTCCCCATAGGTTACCCACCACTGATTCACCCATGAACCATCACCATACTTGTTTGTGCTCTTTTCTCCCCTGTTTTGAGCTCTTATCCTCCCCCCTCTCATTGAATGTCTCTCTCTTATTTGGTTCCCCTATATTCCTGCTATAAGTGAAACCATTCGATATTTTTCATTTTCTTTCTGGCTTATTTCGCTGAGCATGATCACTTTTAGCTCCATCCATGTTGCTGCAAATTGCACGTGTTTATCTTTTTTGATTGCTGAATAGTATGCCACTGTGTTTATGTACCACATCTTCTTGATCCAGTCATGTATTTTTGGGCATCTGGGTTGTTTCTATATCTTAGCTATTGTAAATAGTGCTGCAATAAACATAGGGGTGCATGTATCCTTTTGGATTAATGTTTTTGTTTCCTTTGGGTAGATTCCCAGAAGAGGTATTACTGGGTCGTATGGAAGCTCCATTGCACTAAGACTATATTAACTTGATCATCCAAATGGACAGTAGGATTTTTTTTCTATTTTAATCTTAATTTTTAAAGTTTTCTTCCAGGCTTGTTGAGATATGACTGGCATATAACATTTTATTAGCTTAAGTTGTAAAACTTAATGATCTGCTATATATACATATTGTGAAATCATTACTACCATAAACATAGTTAAAATCCCTTATCTCATAATTTTTTTCATGTGGTGAGAACTTGCAAGATCTACTCTCTTAGCACTGCTCAAATTAAAAATACCATATTGTTAATTATATCCACTCCATTACATCCTCTGGGGTCTCGTCTATAAGGGCACTAATCTCATTCAAAAAGTCATCACCATCTTGATCTAATCACTTCTCAAAGGCCCTACCTAAAGTCTTCTAATACCATCACATTGGGATTAGAATTCCAACATATGAATTTCATGTGTGTGGAAGATAGAGCAGAGGTGAGTTAGGACAGAAACATTCCATTCATAGCAGCACTTGAATTCACAGGAAGTTAAAGATGGGCCAGAATAGAGTATTTAAGGCTAGGAAAAATCCAAATGACTACCTGGTTTCTGATTAATTGATTCTGGCCATTGAATTAGGGTAAAAGAGGTTTTGGTGGGAAGCTCAAGAGTTCAGTTTGAGAATTTTCCAAATTCAACTTACTTGTTGTACACCTGACCAGCAACCTGAAGCAGAGGTTGGGAGTATAGCAGAGAAATATGAATTAGATATGTATTAAAGAAATATGCACCAAAGAGAAAAATATTTTAAAACAGTGGGTACAGAAAAATTATGGAGAAACAGCTGAGGATATAGCCCTTGAAGATGACATACAAAAGGGAAATTAGATGAGAGAAACTAAAAAAAATAAAAAATGCATTAAAATTATCATCAGAGGAGAACACCCAAAAAGAATTGTGAACTAAAACCTGGGAACCCAAAGAAGGATTCCAAAGAACAAGAGGAGAAGGATGGTGTGATGGTTAATTGTATGTGTCAACTTGACTGGGCTAAGGGATAGAACCAGACAGCAGGTAAAACTATTTCTGTGTCTGTTTCTGGAAATTAACATTGGAATCAGCAGTCTGAGTAAAGAAAACAATCCTGCCCAGTGCAGGTGGGCATAATCCAGGGAAGGTCTGAGTGCAGCAAAAATGGCCATATTACATAAAGTCTGTCAACAGTCAGTACTCAGGGGAAGCTTTCTTTGCCAACTCCCATCTTACACAAAGGAATGCCTAAAAGTCTAGGAAAACTCTCATTTTGCTATGAGGAACAAAAGAGGGCCATGATGGAGTCCCATGCACGTACAAGGAAAGAGGAGAAATGGCCCATGTCCCATATTGAGATAACTACTGCATACCAGAAAAATTATATGGGGTGAGAAGGCAACTAACAATCATAAACTTATATTTCAAAATGAGATAAGAAAATGAGAAAAGTCATGCAGTAAGAGCATAACTTAAATACAGAACACTCACAATGGTACAACTAGAACATGGAAGCCTATAAAAACAGCTGACTGAGCTCATAAGCCACAATACAGAAGGAAAAGGGCATAGAAATGGGAGAGACAAAAACTGTTTACAACCTTGTTCTCAGACAACAATAAAACCTAAGTTCTCAAGCATTAAACCTCTGCAGCTCTGTCTTGCATTTGTCGCTGCCTAGTTTACAGCCCTAACCTCTTCCCTTGGCCATTTCTGAGGTACTCCTGCTTAGTCTCCTCTCCCTGGCATACGCCTAGTCATTCTCCGCACATGTGTCTGGCATTATGACTTTTATCTGCAGGGCCTCTGGTGTCTACACTCTAAAATGAATGAGAAATCTCAACGTTGACATTCTTGTCCTCTCAAAACATTCCACTCCTACCCCAGCCATTAAGTAATTCAGATTTTGACTACAGAAGTGACATTTGACAACTGGTTGACAATTTTTCTTAGCAAGCAATCATAGGTTAAATGGAGTAAATGAAACCTTGATGCTATCGGCTTCCTAGAAAATGATATGGGTTTTATTTTCTCTTTCCAAATTGTTCACTGAAGTAAGTTAGGCTTACGTCTTGGCATCTGTTCTGGGGGTTATAGGCCCAAACCCTTCCAAATATGTACTTTCACACCTTGCCCACCACCAATCTTCTACCACATCCCACTGGGCCCTCTCCCACTCCCACTCTTTCTCCATCACCCTCCCCCGCTCTGGTTACCTCAGGTTTATAGTCAGACATTAAGAGTATTTTATTGCTTTGGTTTGGGTTGATCTTTGTTATATTTCTCTGGGCCAGAAAATCTCTTTCAGATAAGTTGAACTGACCTTAAGTAAACAATAGTAGGAATAATTGAAGTTCAAATATCACTAGTATCATATTTAGCTATTGTGCTGCTATGTCAATGCCAACCTGAGAGAGTGGTGGTGTTATGAAGCCCTAAGCACATCTGGAGGTAGCCATCTCTGCGTGAGATTGTTTTTTCCATCTGCTGTAGTCTCCTGACAGCCTGGCTCACAAAAGCAGAATACTCCATTGCCCAAAATAAGGCACTGAGCTAAAAATGCTAGGTGAAGTCACTGAAAAAGACACACTTAAGCAAACAAGGGATAATGTCATCAACCTTTTTTAGTAAGAAGCATCTTTGTAAACCAAACTGTAGAAATTTTAATTCCCCTTTTTGCTCTATCTTTGATTGTAAAAGTTTCCTCCTGCATTTTCCCCTTAGATAAGGGTCTTTGACACTAGGAAAATTTTGGTGATTTAGTCAGCACATAAATCTAAGCTTAATATCTAAACCAAGATTTTCTAAAGCTTTATGGATTTTATTCTAAAGATGACAGCATGTCCACCCTGCCATTATGTGGTTGAGAACCTGATCTCTAGGGATTAAAATTGGTGATGATGACATTACAACATTACTCATAAACATCCAACTAAGGCTCAGCTAACATGATCCAACACTGATAAAGTAAGATGGTGTTCTTGATCACATTGCAGAAGCTGAACAGCATGCTCCAGGTATTTGGTATGCAGGTTACAGTGGCACCTGCTGTGCATGAAGTGCGTAAGGGGAAACCTACCCATTTTAATTTAGGGCCATAAGTAATTATGAGGTAGGCATGCGAATCCAAAGCAGACATGGCTCATGTAGTGGGAGGATGGGTTCCTGTACAATTGGGATGGTTTTATACAGTTCATTTTCTATACAAACAAATTTTGATGTGTGAGAATGTCAGTGCTGACAGACTGTTTCTATAGTAATATCCTAATAGCTTGGAGACCTCCTGGGGAAATTATTTCTCTCTCTGCTCTATCTGGTGGTATGTGAAACCAATCATAACCAAAATAAAACACTGAGAACAGCACAAAATGTAATCACGGACAGAAGCAATGCGTTACACGGCTACCTCCTGATCCTGAGGAAGGACTAGAAAATTGAGGCTATATTTTTTGCAGCAGTTTTTGTCCACTGATGCGAGAAAAAAGAAAAAAATCTTTTTTTTTCCTATTTCTGTCATTAGTGAATTTGAGAAAAGGATAAATATTGCCCACAAATGGAGAGAACAGAGAGCTGGAATAGGAGAATACCATGACCAGTCTCTTTCCTTCTCCTGTCTCATCTTCCAGGTTACAGCTTAAGGTGTTGTTTGTTTGTTCAGAATCTCTTTTTGTAAAATTCAATAATTATTTTAAAGATAGTAGCTTCTAAATCTAAGATAAATTAATAAGGACATCATAAACCCATTTTATCTTAAATCTCTTGAATTCCACTCTAGGTCCTTCAGGTTAATGAAATCAGAACACTGTTAGCAAAAAGCTCTTCCAAAATAAGTGTGCTGAGGGCACTTTCCCTGCCTGTCACAACAGTTGTGGGTAAAAAGCAAAGGGAATGTCCCTCTATCAAGAGACTGTTTATTTTGTGTTAAATTTACTAATGACAATTCCTGTTTCCAACTGCTCTGAGACACTGGAATTTCTAGAATTATCTTACTATTTCCAACTCAAGAAGGAGCCTAGAAATAGTGCAGAGCATGGGTTGGGGAGGGGCATTGTTTCGTGTTTATTTTTTTTTTAGATCAGAATAAGGAAATGCTTCCCACTTTTCCAATAAGTGGGAGATGTTCAGTAGAGACTGCCGGAAGGTTAAGGGGAACACATGAGTCCTTGGTATAAATGACTTAGCTATTAGCAGGTACAAATGTAAGCACTGCATCTGATGGTATAACGATAAGATACAAGAGGTATAAAAAACATGCAAAAGAATCCATTGTTAATTACTTTGAAAATGAAAACACGGTCTTTATCAATAGTTGGAAAGACATTGTTCTGTCTAGGAGAGCCTGAGGGAGAGGAAATAAAAGGACCACTTCAGCCCACACACTGCACATTTTTTTTCAGTCCTAAAAAGAATACACATGAATACATTAACAGCATGGGGGCAAGCTAGCAATGTCATTATCCACAGGAGTGTAGAAAGTGTGTGAAAACTGTTCCAGTCGCTAGGAAATTCAGGTTAGTACAAGATTGCCAATAGCTCTTCCGTGGCCTAACATGCAGAGCCTGAACATCTTTGCACTAATCATCAAGTCAGAAATACAGTCCTGGTATCAAATATCGCCATCAAATATGGATTCAAAGCAAGATTTACAGGAAACAATTTGTGGCAATGAAGTTTAGCTGTTTGTAAGTAGAAAACATTGTTAGTACCTTCTTGCACTTAAGTTATGAGACAAGAAAATCAAACTAAACAGTTTTTATAAAATCCCCAAATGGCAACTTATATCCCTTTCTTTGGGAAAAGCAAAGAAATAAGCCACTGATTTTTTTTTTTTAATCCCTAACTTAGGCAGCCTCCAAATGCAGTACAATGCAGGATATTTGTTACCACCCTTTACACAAATACAGATCTCCATAAAATCAATTAATCTTTTGGGTGGAAGGGGTCTTGGAGGTCAACCTCCTACCCAATACTCCCACAGCCAGGAGATTATCCAGACTGTGTTTAAAAACCTCCACTTGGGGAGCTTACACTGTTTAAGGCAGCTCCTTCCACTGATGAAGAGTGACAGTTATTAGAGTGTTCTGATATTGGGCTGAAATCTGCCTCCTGGTAATTTCCACCCACTGGTCCTAGTTTTGTCCTCTGAAGCTTTTCAGAGGTCTAACCATTCATCATCACCATGACAACTCTTCAAATATTTGAAGGCAATGAGAACCTTCTGCACTCAGGCTGTGCGTTCCCATTTCTACACCTTTTCATTTAGAGGTGCACCCATCATTTCCCAGGGACACTCACTGTCTCTGACTCTATCCTACTTCATCAAAGTCTATCTTAAAATATACTGATCACAAAATAATATGGTGTTGCATTTAGGCCCAAGTGCAAAGGTTTCTGCCCTTTTCTGAAAACACCACTTTTTCCTACATGAGAATAAAAATTTTGTTCGGTCACTTTCCCCAGTAATGCCTGCTATCAGAAACACAGGGTGGTTATACTCAACCCTGACATCCCAAGAACAGAAGTTTTTCAAAATTAGAAGATTGAGTTCAGTTTAGCTCAACGACTGATTTTAAGCAGTCATGACACAGAGGCTTTACGCTGTGGGGTATGGGAGGTACAAGATACTTTCATCTAGACAAGTTAGACAAATGCACCAGTAAGCTATAAAATAATATAGAAAAAGATAAGTACCCTAAAAGACACATGAAAGTGTGTTATATGTGGAAGAAGAGGAGCCCTCTTCCTCAGAACAGTCCGGGAAGGATATAGGTAGGCTTAAGGAGTTGATGGGGTCTTGAAAGATAAGTGAGATTTTGATAAGTGAAAAACATGTTGTGGAAGGGATTCCAAGAAAGAATAGAGAACTGAAGACAAGGGCTAAAGGAAGGCAAAGGCATGAGCCTCCCTGAAATTAACAGCCATTCAGACTGAAGTGCTGAAGGGGGGAAGGGAAGGAATGAGATATAAAGCTCTAAAACCCATGTGAAGATGTTGGATATTTTTTAATATATATTTACCAATTGTGCCAACTATACAAATTTGACAAATTTAGTCATGACCAATGATTTTTTTTATTCACTATGGGAATCTCTGAGATATTCAAATAGAACGTATTCAAATAGAATTTAGTCATGCCAAAACTAAAGGAATATACACACGAATATTTTCATACATACAATTACAGCTACCTTATACTACTTTATTTGGTATTATTGCTATGCTAGGTACTGTGCTACATGATTTTGGGGCAATTTATTTAATATTTATAATATCTTTATGAAGCAGAAGCTGTTATTTTCTCCTTTTTATAGAAGAAGAAATTGAGGCACAGAGAGGTTAAGAAAGTTGACCAATATAAACACAGCTAATAAATGGAAAAGTTAAGATTTGAACGTGGAGTCTGACTCCAGAGCTAACTTTCTATAGCTCGCTGACTCTCACTTCAAATGAGGGGTTACTTATTTTAACAACCTTTTATAACCTTACTAACTTAGGCTTTTAAGCAGGTTTTTGTTGTGGGTTTTTTTTTTTTTTTTTTAGCCTACAGAGTGAGTGAAAGCAAATTTTTTGGTTTAAATCTATCTGTTCATCTTCCGGAACTCTTCCACTTTTCTGGATACTGATTAAGGGACTCATTTAGCGTGCTGAATCCCAAGAACTCTGAATCATCATAGAAAACAAGTCATTCCTCTAACCAAAGGCTAACCAAAGGGAAACTTGCCTGTGGTAAAAATATATCCATAGATCATACACAATTCCCCTCATACCTCCTTTAAAGCAGCTTCTATAATTAAGGGCAGACTAATCTCTCCTAACTGCCACCCCCTCTCTGCTTCCAGGACAGCTCATAGCTGAACAACTCTAGACAGATAAAAATGTAACCTGCTGTTAAAATCCCTAGGAAAGAAAATTCCACAGCCACCCCCAAGGTAACAAATCCCCCTGCTTGACCACTTGGAGTAATGCCTATTCATCAAATGTGAAAGTTTATTTACATACTTCCAATAAAACAGCTTTGTCCTGATTTCCTGAGGGGCCCTCATGTCCCTGAAAACCTGTTTTGTTCTGTGGCAGCTGGCGCCCTTTCAGATTCTAGGATCACTTAATTGGGTTGTGACTTGTTTTCTGGTCCTGACTCCTCTGCCATCAAAGAAACTTGCTGGTTAGCAGACCAAGTTGCAGAGACTTAAGGGACAGCCAGCCCTGCAGAGGGAGCTGTTCATCTGGTTGACCAAAGAGCAGTGTCCATGTGCAGATCCAGGGTACAACCCGGAGGGAGGCTGGTCCTCTCTCAGTAAATCCTACAGCTTCCTTTCCCAGTCAGTTTCTTCTGCTCTGATTGCCTGACCCCTATTTGGGGGACTCACTTACTCTCCAAGTTTTCAGAAACTTACATGATGAGGCAACACTGAGAAAGGAAGTCCCCAAAGTCTGAATTTTCAAGAAACTTTACGACTCTTGTAGTGAATGTCTTGCACAGATCCTCAGGCAGCAGTGAGACCCTTCTCCAGTCAGCAAGGACAGGACATAGGACAGTCACTTCTCCCTTTATTTCACACATTTGCCCTCAAATACTCCTGGTGAGAGCAAATCTAGGAGGTAGTTATCCCAATGTCAGGGACTCCATTCAGAATATTTGGGTCTCAGCTCACCAATTCCTCCTGGCTCTGTTGTCAACTCATAAAGTAGGAGGATGTGTTCAATCCTCTACTCTTCATTTATTGTTCAGCCAACATGTATCAAGCATGTACCAGATTGCCCCAGATGCTGCACTAAGTGTTTAGAGCACAAAGAGAAGGCACTGCCCATCCCTTCTAGGGGCTTACAGTCTAGTGAGACAGAGGGGTTATAAATAATATCACTGATTTAGAATGTTGTGAGTCCTGTTCCTGTCTGATATGCTCAGATGCTATGGGATACACAGCAAGAAGTAAACAACTACCTGGAGAAACTGAGGAATGTGAAATCTAAACTGATTCTTAAGAATGAATAGAAACATGCCTAGAAGAGAACAGGAATAGAATATTCTTGTCAAAGAAAGCACCTTGAACAAGACACTAATATATATTTTTAAAATGTCATTTTCAGCAAGGACAGGACATAGGACAGTCACTTCTCCCTTTATTTCATACACTTACCCTCAAATACTCCTGGTGTGACTAAATCTGGGAGGTAGTTCTCCCAATGTTAGGGATTCCACTCAGAATATTCGGGTCTCAGTTCACAAAGCCCAGAGAAAAGAGTGTGGGACTACTTGGGTAGGTAAAGGCTGAGGGCAGGAGGAGGAGGTCAGAGAGAGTAATATGAAAGGTAGGTCGTGGCGAGATGGTGAAGCCCCGCCTGAAGAATTTGGCTTCATTTAGGGACACAGGGGAGTCAAGAGTTTTTCCTTGTTTTTGCTTTTTTTTTTTAAGTTCCTCTAGTAGGGACAAAAAAAGTTTGAAAATTATAAGTACTGGAGGTAGAATAGTTAGGAGACAATTCTAGCGAGCCAGATGCTTTTCCCTTGCTTCCCTACCTACAAATGAGGAGGCAATTGTGGGGAGCTGCTGCCAGAGGTCAGAGGCATAACCTGAAGGAGAGAGAGCAGCCCCTTTCTCTAAAGTTCTTGAGAAAAAGATGAGGATCTGTGAGGAATGAGATTTCCTCTTAATAGAAAAGACCAGTAAGCTTTGCACTGAGGATGGACAGTGTTGTAAGTGTTGCTGTGCTATGGGATGGAGACATGGTTGCTCTACTTCATGGTCCCCTTAAGTTCACATCATGCTCAGACTATACAGAAGGAACCCACAAGGACTACCCACTATGATCTTACTGTTGTGTGGGAGAAAAACATATATTTAAATTTTTAGGTTAAGGGACAAAATGGAAATTTGTGGGTAACATTGAGTACTGCTGGATGTTTTTCAATGTACACTATAGACAAGAAGGAGCCAGCAAAGCAAATATTTGCTGAACTTCCTGGGTATTCCAGAGCCAAGACCATAGCAAAATTAGCTTTTATTTTGTCAACTCTATTTCTATTTTGCCAGAATAGCTACCTCTATTGATCACTGGCTCACTGCCAGACTTCATACTAGTTGCCTTATTATATAATCTTAATCTGCACAAACACACAAAATAGGCATTATTATTCCTACTTTAAAAGACATTGAAATGAAAGTGCCCAGTTAATAACATAACGGAAGTCACAGTGCCAGGGAGTGGCAGAGATGTGATTGGAGCCCATAGCCATCTACCTCCCAAGTCCCGGGTCTGGGCAGGAGCTTCTTTGCTGAAGATAGAAGCGTTCTGGGAGGTGTTGGCCCAGAGACAGAGGCTGATGTGAGTTGGGAGATGCACATACAGGTATTGCTCTGGGCGGTGGTATTTTTTAATACACTTTTTCTAAGTGAAGCCACTTTCATTTCAGTATTTCTTCCAGCTATCTTCTAGGATAGAAAGAGGAAAGGGTCACAGACCCTGGGAGACCAAAGTGACTCCATCTTCCATTTCTGCAATTACAACCTCTTTCTTTGGGAGAATAACTCAGGTTGGCATTCCCCCAAAATGTGTTTGGAGAACCATGAGGCTCTCGAGAAGCAACTTGTTTTAAAAAGCAAAACTTTGTTTAGTTTTGTAACTCAGCAGTTCAAAACTACACTTGACCACAGAGATTTTTGCCCCACTTCGAGCACCCGACACCCTACAGAATTGACAGTTCACAGAACACATGATGACACAGATCCCACCCACCCCTCATGTCCCCCAAAACCATCCAAATATCAAGATGTGGTTTCAGATAATGACTCAACCAGAGCCATCGCAGGCAATGTGGTGCAAAGAAATAGAAAGGTGTCATGTACTGATGACAGACTGGAGGAGTCTGACCTGCAATGACCTGCACTGGTAACGCCTTAGAGCCTCAATTTTCTCATCTATGAAATGGAGGGAGCAAAGGTCATCTTGGAGACTAAGGAAGCACTGCATTGACTGGATTTAATATAACTGCCTGACATGTAATAAGACTCAAGGAATGTTCACTGTTACTTTTTAAAAGCATATTAAATGCTAGAGGTAAAATTAGATTAGACTTTTGGAAATACTTTATAAACTCAATAGTGCAAGGTAAATGTCAATTGTTAGTTATTATCAGATACTTTCTAGTCTGGAAAATGCTGCAGTTCACTTAAGTCCTCTGTGAGCACAGAAAATACCCATTTATTAAAGATTGATTACTCAGCTACTGAAGGTTTCATTACTTGTGTGGCTCTGACCTGCAATGGCAAAAACAAAAAATCTTCCCTCCCCCTCATCTGTAAAATGGAAATTTTTATTCAAGAGGTTACCTCTTTTGGAGTAAAAGGGAAGCAGAAAGCACTTGCATAGGGGTCTTTGAAATAAATTATAAGAGAACATTAAAGATCATAAATTTTTAGTAATCTGCAAGGATCTTTAGAATTTTTGTTCAAAATTTCTAACTGATCAAATATCCAAATTTCAATTATCATGTGAAAACTAGAGTTACTAGAAAATAATGCCTTGTGTGAATAGCCCGTAGGCAGGCCTGGAGCTTCTGGAGGCAGCTGGTGAGCCCTGTCTCCTCCTACGTCTGTCTGTCGAACTGCTCCCTATGCGAGCAGGAGCTTGGTGAAGGTTTCCTTTTCCACACATCTTGTTTATTCATCTGGACTCTCAGAGGAAGTAGGTAACACCCTTAGCATAAGTTAAGTCTGGGCCTACCAGGGTAGAATGCAAACACATCGAAGAATCTAGTATCTTCCAAAAAAAAGCTAACTGCCTACCAAGATGAGGAAAATATACTGGAAGAAACAGTCCTAATGCACTGTAGGAAGCGGCCTACAGCTGACTGTGGGCATGTGGTATGGGAGCAGCACCCAACGCCCAGATGCTCTGTCCTCCCCTCGAGTTTGTGTGCAGGGCGTGAATACAGATGTGAGAGACCCTGCCCTATACATTCTGTTCCTTGATCTTTTCTCTCTCCTCTCCTCTGTGCTCCACTCTGCCTTACCCATCCTTTTACCTATAATGCTTTCCAGTTTAAAAGTCAGTTATAGTTGCCCTAACACAGGACTTGAGAGCCCAGGAAAATGTGTTAAAATCTAGCTCAGATGCTCACCGACCATGTGCCATTGAGCATAATTGAGTAATATCTTGGAGAACTGTAAAATTCAGATAAGAATACTTACCCCAAAGAATTGTCGGGAAGACGAGACAATCTAATGTATCAGACCACTCTTCCCCTGTTACTGGCATGGGTAAAAATACACATTAAGTAGGAGCTATTAGTATTAGGCTCCTCTGACTTAGGAGCTAATAGCATCATTTTACATAAGAGAAAACTAAAGCATAAAGAGTGGAGAGGATTTCCCAAAGCTATTCAGTTAATAAGAAACAGAGCTAGGCTTCGAACTTCGAACTAGGCTTCGGGCACTGGACTTTCTGAGCACTTTTTATCACAGGGCCTTGTGACACTTTTGTCTTTTATTTTTTGATATAGTCTTGATACAAATCTAGAAATAAATACATTGTTGACACAGAGAATGATTATGCTGTGAGATTTGCTTTATCTTTTGGTTCTGGTGGCTGGGAACTGACAAGACTGTCACCATTCTACAGTGGCAAGGAAATTATGATCTCACTTAGACAATTCACAGCTGTGAAGACACAAGACTACTTGTATATACATATAGATGCATGTATGTATGTACATAAATATATGTTCAAATAAAACAGGTTTTTGATGTAAGAAAATTGTAGGTAGCTTAGGTATTGAATTCTGCAGTGACATTCAGGGGGGACATTCGAAAGCAAGGCAGAGGACATTCAATGATGTGAGAGGAGAGAGAAAGCAAATTCAGCCTCCATGTGATTCTAACTTTGCTGCAGCATTGCAGACTCAGTGTTTTCATTTCCTCAAAGACATATTTGCAATATTTTTATATTTAACAAGATAGCTTGTGCTTAGTGTTTTATAAATACAAAATAGGAATACAAAAACTTAGTTAAAGCATAAACACAGTAATATTGTATAATAATGCTGAGAAAACATCATCATTTGATACAATATATCAGGAGATAGTTTGGACAGTTATTACCTTAGAACTTTAGAAAATACACATAAACTATTAAGACATTATCAAATATACTTACATTGAGAAATCAGAAAACTTTACTAGGACCTAAATAAACACATAAATAAAATCTACCTTTTTATGACAATCTCCTTTACAAGCCAGATGGGAAATTTCTTTCAAGTTAAAATTAATAGCCCTTTAAAATATATTTTGTCAATATTGTATCTAATTTTAAAAACCTCAAAATTGACAGTGTTTTTGGGCTGCAAATAGTTTTCTTAATTCTCAGAATAGCCCATGAATTTTTGAACCCGAGTGTTCTTCTACTCTGATTTTCCAAAGTTCCCTAGGTCTTAGTGGCTTGTTTTTGTAAGCAGCAGAAGACCTGGGAATTGCAAACACGTGTCCATGAAGTCACTACATAAATGAGTCATTTCACCCAAAGCAGAATTTTATTTTCTTCAGTAATCCCATTTTTTTAAATTAAAACATTGTTTTTCGAGAAGTTTGAGATTCAGATGAAAACTGAAAGGAAGGTACAGTGATTTCTCTATATACATCTGTCCCAATACTCGTATAGCCTTCCTCATTATCAACATATTCCACCAGAGTGGTACATTTGTTATAATTGATGAAAGTACACTGATATATATCATAATAACCCAAAGTTCATAGTTTATAATATGGTTCATTCTTGATGCTATACATTTTGTACAGCAGATTTGGACCAATGTATGATGACATGTATTCATATTATGGTATCATACAGAGTATTCTCACTACCACTAAAATCCCCTTTGTTCTGTCTATTCATCTCCCCCCATCCACCCAACCACTGATTTTTTTCACTATCTCTGTGTGAGTGTTGCCTTTCCAGAATGTTATAGTTGGACACATATAGTATACATAGCCTTTTCAGATTGAATTTTTACTTATAAATGTGTTTAAGGTTATCCATGAGTCTGTAGCTCATTTCTTTGTAGCACTAAATATTTCATTGTCTGATATACAACAGTTTATATACCTACTAAAGGAGAATGGCATGTGTGCGTGCGCACATGCGCGTCTTACACCCTCAGTTTTAGGGTCTAAAACCTAACTCATATTGTAGAAACTATACATTTGAGGAGATTGGTTTAAATCTTAGCTTTACCACTGATAAGCTGTGTTTTTGCACAAAACATTTATTCTTCACTAGCCTTTGTTCTACAATTACAACATAGGAATAATAATACATACCTCAAAGGTGCTATGAAGAATGGGTAAGATAAGATCTATAAAAACTGATCAGATGGGGCTGGATATATAATAAGAGTTCATATAATAAGAGTTCTGTAAATGTTGGTTGAATATGAATCTGAATGTACTGTGAAGCTAGACATATCCAGTCCTTAAAGACAAATATATGTGTTTTCCTGTTCTTTTACAGTCCCCATCCCACCTACCTTCAATCCCTGGAGTAGCATTCACAAAATAGTGGGTTTTCAATTTATCTGACTGATATTTCCTTCAGAAGTTCTCAAATTCTTTTTAGATATAACTTCATACTCAGAAAGTAAAGAAACATATTTGCGTTGAAAACATCAGTTTTCAAACATGAAGGATTTTTTTTTAGCTTAAGAAGGGCAATCTTTATTAAATGGAAATTATATGGTGAAGCATATCATATATAAAATCAAGAAAAATCTGTGTGTGTGTGCTGGTGAAGGTATGTGGGTTTAGATCAGGGTAGCACCTGGCCACTAGCCTTCTCTCCAATAACAGATGTCATCCCCCAAAAGTCCCCATGATATCCCCAGAAACCCTTAGAAAGTCACCAAGAATATTCTGCTACAGCCCTCATGACCACAGTCTTGCTCTTTCATCAGCCAAATGAAAATATATGTAATCCTGGGAAATCAGGGTGTACCAATAGGGTCACCATCTATTGAGAAGATGAGCTACATCCTCATTTCATTTTGAATTCTTATGATATTTAAAATTATCTGGTCTTACTTGATTAATAAAGGCTCAAGGGGGGATTATTCTAAACTGTTAGTACATTCTTAGTATTAGCTTGATATAGAGTCAAATAAATGGAAAACATGTAGGGTACATCTGACTTGGGTCTGAGAGAAAAACCATACGATTCAATATTATGCAGGTTTAAAAATTCTTCTAATAGTTAGAACCTAATTGCAGGCATCTTCAAAACAACTACAAAGACAGATACAATTCATTAGGGTCTAAATTGGGTAAAGTAGACATAGTGACACAAGAGTATTACCGATGAGGTCTTACCCTTGTGTCGAGTTTACTTCAATCTCTCAAGCGGAAGGAATAAAGAAAGTACTGTGCTTTAATTTGGGGGCTATTTATACTCCTTAGTAATTACAGATGTTAAATCAATGTCTTTTTAAGAAAGTTCTGGTTAAAACCATAATTTTAAGGATCTAAAAAATAGCTTTCCTGTAACTAGTTGTATTTCAGATTGACTTTCAGTGATATCTTAATTTACAGAAATATGTAAATCTAAGATTATTACATTTCATAAAGGAGAAAGAATCCATTTGGTTGGAAGCAGACAGAAGGATATCTGTATTAATCCTCTGTAGTCCCAAATATTTTACCCAGCACAACTCTTAATAGTTAAACCATTTTAACTATTGAAAGTGACTACACAGCACTTTACAATTTAAGCTCTGCTTTTAAATATTACATATTGCTATTTTCACTCATAATTGCATTTCAGTGCAAATCCTATTTATAAAAAGCAAGTATGAATAATATACAAACTGTACTCTTTCCTATACAGAGTGTTATCCATTCAATAAGTTGCTTCAATCTCCTGGAAAACAGACCTTTTCAAATCAGTGAGTGGCTTCTAATCAAATAATTTCAGATCAGTCTGAATGTATTATATACTGCTCTTTCTTTCTTTTCTTCCTTCCTTTCTTCCTTTTTTTTTTTTTGCCCCTTGTCATCTAAAAGCTTAAACTAAAAAGATTTATCTAGCTTTTGTGTTTGCTCTTGTAAAGACACAAGAAAATTTCCAGAAAGAATCCTGTTTTCCTCATTACAAACTGTAGAAAAACAAAATGTGTGTGGTTGTGAGATGCTGAAAAGGCTAACTTGGAAACAGAACCTGCTGCTCAGCCTTATGGCTGACGATCTGAAAGTGCCAATATTCTGGTCTGAACGGGTGGCTAAGTTTCATAAATATCCATACTGTTGTGTGATTAGCCACAGAAAGAAGAAACTGTAAATCATTAAAATGAAAGCAAATTAAAACAAACAAACAAAAAGCTAGAAAAAAAACAGAACTATGACTCAGTGTAACGTGCATGGATAAAATGCTATTTCACCACTAATGGCACCTATTACACTCCAGTGCTAGCAGTAGAGTTTAGAAATTCATGACAGGGGCCTCAGATTCACAATGGAAAGCCAAGCATAGCATCACCCTGCCCCTCCACCCCTTGTGTTCTATTGATATGGACATGAGCAGAAGAACAGAAAGTCTCAAGGAACCAGGAAGAGGGAAAGCTAATATGTCAAGTGAACAAAGAAAATAAAGTAGGGAAAAGAGTACTTCAAAACTACAGAACTCAGTGAAACTTTAAGATCTAGGTCAACTAATCAAGAAAAAAAAGCAGGCATGGGACCTGGAACACTCATAAAGTAATTAATAAAGAACTGAATGTAGAGCAACTGAGCCAACTGGCCCTGCAATTTCCAAAGCTATAATGGCTAACATTTATGGAGGACTTAAAATAGGCAGGTATTCACTGAATCATCAGAACAACTCTCTGAAGTATGTGTTGTTATTACTATCCTTATTTGTTAAATAAGGAAACTGAGGCATAGAGAGTTTAACGACATATGTACTATCATATGACCGGGAAGTGATAGAACAGGAATCAAACCCAGGAACAGTTAGTTTCCAGAAAAATTGTTCCTGATAATCTCTCATACTACCATAGATGTCCAGCTGAAAATTGCTCCCTTATGAAATTTTAGATGGAGGGGAGGGAGGTAGAGGCTTCGAATTCAGGATATAAGCTGGGCACGAGATGTAGCCTTATCTTCCTGCATCATCTCCAGAATATCAGCAATATAAAGATGTTCAGTTTTTATTTCTATAATGAAATAGGACCAGAAACTTTGAGGACTCTTGAAAAATGGAAGTCATATGGGATCAAAGAAGGAAACTACAAACCAAATCATTTGCAAAAAAAAAAAAAAAAATCACTGAAAGAAGTAAGAAGGTCAAAGATGTTTATAGCTCAGGCATGGCCATTAAGGGGAGATTAAGTAACCCTGGGGTCAGAAACTGGACAAATACCCCACCCTGCCCTTGGGGTATGCTTGTAAGCAACAGAAACGCTGACCCTAGTTAGAACTGTGACTGCAAGCACAGTTCTGTAAATATAAGCACATTTTCCCTCCCTTAAGACACTGAAGAGTATCTATCATTAGATAGCACACACTGACCATCTCCCAAAAGCAGGCTTCACAGATAGGCTGACATGGAGATGCCAATCTGAAGAAGAATGTAAAACCAAGTGCCACCAATCTTTGATAGAATATCACCAAACATAACAAAAGAAACACTTAACATCCTGAGAAAATAGAGCCAATAGAATAAACCTTTAGGTTTAAACGCCTAAAAGTGAATATGACATCTATTAAGTAAATCAAGTGTAGATCTTAATTAAAAAATAGAAGATTCAATAGCTTTAAATGCTAACAATTCAATTAACTTAGATTCAACAGACTTTGACAAGAGTCTTTGTGACAGGAAGTTTACTAGGACTTGAGGGACACAGAGATGATTAAGACAGGAAAAGCAGCTTGCAGGAAATTCACAGGGGACAAGAGGTGTCTATATAAAGATCTCACCATCTCTTGAGAGTCATGGGAGTCTTTTACAGCTATTCTGTGTTTCTTTAACATCCTCGCATTTCTGTGTGGTCATTAGGTTATTTTTCAGGGTAGCCAGAAGTCATGTGACTGCTTTGATTAATGGAGGTATGAAGTGTGACCCTGGAGGCATAAAGTATAGTTTTGATGTGGTGTTCTTTTCTGGTGAGTAAGATCAACAACCAAAATTAGAGTTAGGTACTGCCCAGAATCCGGTATAACCCCATTTATCCATGCCAATGTTAGCAAATTTTGCTTTGAATTTGCACACAAATACACCAATTCTGTACAGGTAGAATATTGGCTCTACCTCCTTAAAGCTTCATTTGGCATTGATTTGAATTCAGCTATAGTTTACTACCAGTATATTATAAGCATGTTTAATTGTTCATACATAGATTCTTATCACTGGATACCAATAACATAAAGCAAAACAGTTTTTGTGCCTTTTTTTAACCTCACTCAAAGTATTGTCTGATAGTTTGTATGTTTCCATGTCTATCTTACCCCTCTGGAATGTAAGTTCTATGAGGGCAAGGGACCTGGTCTACTGGGTTTTGTCCACCAGTACTATACAGAATATCTAGAAATAAATTAATTAGTAAGTATTTTAAAAAGATTATTTAATGAACAGACTACCTTGGAAATATGATATGAAATATTTCTTTTCCCATACACATTCTATGCTATTTCCCCAAGATACTGAATCTTTGACTCAATATTTGAAGAGCTTCTGTAAAAACCTGGCCCTGTAGATAGTAGCAACATATGTGGGTTCCTTCTATGTTCCAGAACATGTACTGTGTGTGTATGTTTATATGTTGTGTGATTCTTCACAACACATTAATAGTCAAGCAAACAAGTGCCAACAACAGAAGAATGGATTAGAATAATGTGGCATATATATATACAGTGGAATACTATTCACTATAAAAAATTTTTAAAAAGATGAACTCTTACCATTTATAACAACATAGATGGAACTGAAGGAGTCAATGCTAAACAAAAAACCTTCGAAAGGAAAAAGACAAATACTGGATGGTATTATACGTATATGGAATATAGCATAACAAAACAATGGGTCAGATAAAACCAAACCAATAATAAACTCTAGAAATCTGACTGAGGCTACAAGACAGGGATGGAGGAAAGGGGGCACAAAGTTGTGAGGGGGCAGAATGGACAGTGCTGGAGGACTGTGGGTGCCTTGGTTGTGTGTGTGATGTGGTGACACGCATTTGAGGAGGTGTGATCCTGCGCTTCTGAGACACATACAGTGTTGTGAACAAATGTTACCACAATAAAAATAAATAATAATAATAAATTTTATGAAAGGTGTCAAGAGGACAAAGAAATGTTAATGATTCAATATTAATATTGGTTAATCAATTGTAGCAAATGGATTACATTATTGCAGGTTGTTAACAAAGGAAACTGCTTGAGGGCTTGGGAGAGTAGTATATGGGAAATCTGTATTTTCTATTCATTGTTTTTATAAACCTAAAACTACTCTATGAAATAAAGGGCGTTAATTTTTAAAGAATTACCAAATGCCTCACTATAAAAATATATTACAGATTTCTTTAAGAATTAATGAAAAACTTTTCCTAAAAAAAGTCATTGTAAGAAACTAAGAGTTGTGAATTGTCTTACTTAAATAAGATTAGGTGTAACTGGATTCATTACTATCTTATTATTTCTTTTACACACACACACACACCAACAAAAGGGAAAGAAAAAGTTATTTAGAGACTAAATAAGAGGATCGGACCTTGAGTGCTGACCTCATCAATAATGAACAATCTCAGACATAGAGAAATCCCCAAGTCAATGACCCAGGACTTGTTAGAAACAAATCCTCAGGTCCACCTAGAATTGTTGAATCAGGGGTGGGACAAGTCCAGCGAGCTGTTTTAACCAGCCCTGCAGGTGACTCTGATGTTTGCTGAAGTTCCATAACTACTGCTCTAAGTAATGGACCTTTACCTTTTCAGCAGACATTAATTCACAAACAAAAGACTCCCATGTTTGATAACAGGGCTTCAACACATATCAGCAGCAGGGTAAAACAAGAGAGGCTCCAGAGTATGCCATTATCAAGATAGATAAATAATACTTTAATGTAGTATTTTAATAGTCAAAATCACTGCAAATAGCCCATGATGACAAAAACCAGAGTGTGCAATAAAGACAGGCTAAAATATGACTAGTTTTCCCCTATCAGCTCAGGCTGCAGTACTGCTCCACAGACACTGCTTGAGCTTTGAGATGGAGCAGGGATGGGGGGGGGGGAGGGGCAGAGGGTACAGGGCTCTGAACATGGATGTCAGCTCCATCTTGCTTTCCTGATGGAAGCACAGCATACCATCATACCCTCCACTTTCAGAGTCACTGCTCCCCATTAAAATTTTTGATCCTAATAGAATGTAAAATTGATCATTTCCAAAAGAAATGAACTAGCTACTGTTCTCAAAGTTATGGAAGACCATGTTTACACACAAAAATAAATAGCAGGGAACCCACAAGATAATATCACTACCTGCAAGCACAGTAGTGTTACGTGTTCACATTCTCAAGAAACAAAAAGAAGAATGCACTAGGCTAGATAAGGCTCATATGATAAATTCATAAAAGTGCTTTCTGGGGCCTCCCTGGTGGCACAGCGGGTAAGCACTGTGCTGTGGTGCTGTGGGCAGGCGGCAACACGAGTTTGACGCCAGGTCAGGGAGATTCCCATATGGCGCAGCGGACCTCTCCTGCCTCACCCGCTGCTCCCCTCAGCAATTTCAGTATTTCAGTCGATGTGCCTGTGCTGCTCCCCACTCTGTATCTGGTGAACCCTCTCGCCGCCCCACGCCTCTGGCCTGTACCCCAGCTTGTATGCATAAATAAATAAATCTTTAAAAAAAAAGTGCTTTGTGAACTGCACATAATATGGGACTATTCCCTGTGGTTATTATTATCTTCCTGGGATATATCAGCTTCAAGCCAGTGTCTGGAAAGAAGTGAGGTCTATAGTATTTGCAGAGGAGATTAAAGAAGAAACAAACTCTACTATAGCTGGAAGAATAAGAAAACAGGGGAGTGTGAGAAATGAAAAATAGATTTGCTTAGCTCCTACAGTAATAAAGCAAGGAGAGTCAAAAGAAGTAGAGTGGATATCAGAGGGAAAGGACAAAGTTGGGGGGCGGGGAGGGAATAGGTGACTGAGAGCTTCCTCAGCCTGAACCTTACCTGGATGCTGTAAGCTGAGAAACTAGAGGACCTCTCAAGTCAGAAGCAGCAAAAGTTAGAAGGAGCAAATTACTTTAAAAGTGACTTAATTGATCATTTTTAATTTTTAAGTGAAGAAACCTGTTGGAGACTTTAGCACAATTCAAACTTGTTCTCTCAAGTGGTGAGTGTGGGGAGCTGCCATACAATTACCTCTCTAAAAAGACTGAAAAGAAGATCAGCAACTCAGTCCCTGGACACCTGAGTCATTCTGAATGAAAACACTTAGCATCGCTGTGGGAATCTACTACCCAGTGATTTTGGCAGAGCTGAACTTTGTAATCTGCCTTTCTTTTGGAGAACCATATTTGTCTTTCTCCATAATTATTTCAAAAGACATGCAGCTGAGACCCAGGAGCAGCTACAGGAACCAGAGCAGGGCAAGGCTCAGCAGGTTACAGGAATGAGGGTCTGCCGCAAGCTGAGAAAGCAGATAAAGAGAAACAGACCTCACAAGGTAGAGCTCATCCTTAACCTGTCGCTAAGAAGTAAGTCAGCAGACAACAGGATCGAGTAAAAATTGAATAGTAACATCACTGCTTTTTGGAATGGAGAAAGAAAGGAGGCCACATGGTGATCACCAATCCTTGCAAGAACCAGAATTATTTAGATAATTTTCCCAGGGACAGCCCATTAGAAAATCTGTTGACAGATGGCATTTGAACAGCCAGTATGGTTATTTAATTGGGACAAGGGATTGTCTGTACCCTCTGTTTGACATCACCTAGACCAGAAGTAGGAAAGAAGGGGAAGGCTCTGACAAAGCACAGAACTTTGTAGAAAAGGAAACTGGAGTGGACTTGCTCTGGCATGTTGGTGCCCACTGTTCCAGTCACGGCGTGCTGATAAGGAGTGGACTCTCCTTGTCGGAACAGTCTTCATACAAGAGATCAAAACCGGAAGTTCAAGAGTTCAAGAAAAGAAGCCACTGGCCAGAGCTGCGGTGTCACCCGACTCTGGAAGGTGACCCTGGGATCATTGCCAGGGAGAAGAAAAAAGGACCAGGTTCTGAGGACAGAGAATCCTATCAACTTAGAGACTGAGCCAACTTGCTTCAGTGAAAGGAAACTCAAAGCTCAGGTCCTGCAAGTTGCATCATTAGTTTAAATAATGGTTTTCTAAAATTAAATATATATATTTTTTTCCTTTTACAGTTGAAAATTGTCACTTTGAAAAGCTCATTTGTCTCTAATAAATTAGGAGTAAGTTATTTTTGTCACTACTTGAAAATAAAGACAAGGACAAAAAGTTTAAATTTTTGC
Source organism: Scalopus aquaticus (assembly GCA_004024925.1). Lineage (NCBI taxonomy): Eukaryota > Metazoa > Chordata > Mammalia > Eulipotyphla > Talpidae > Scalopus > Scalopus aquaticus. The sequence goes on along the minus strand of PVIJ01012982.1, from coordinate 6,736 downwards.
ATTATAGAAGAGAGATTTTGAAAATTCCTGAGTTATTAAGTGACATCCAGTCTTCAAGGAAATAGGATGTATTAGTGAGAAGACTGAAAACAGAACATCTAGCATCGGTGTCATTTAGCAAGCATTTACTAATCAGTTAATATGTGCTAATCTTTGGTAGACATCAGAATACAGAAATGAAATAGACATTGCCTGTCTTCCAAAAACTCATCATATTTACCAAAGCAACTATAATCATATTCTGGGATGAACATTATAGAAGTATATAGTATGTATTCTGGGCATTGACAAGAAAAATCTTTGCCTGGAATAGCCAAACAAAATCTTATCAGGAGATATATCAGATATTCTGAGTCTCAAAAGGTGAGTAAAACTTTCAGAGGGGCTCAAGGACACATAGGAAAGATGTATTTCATTGGGACAGAAATGGAAGCTGGAGTAATTGACCAGGCTAGAACTGGCCCCTAACTGAAATCACCTACTTACTTAAAAGACAGTGCATAAAGGAGCCTGAAAGATATATACCCTCTTCCAGTCCTACTACTGAAAACAGTCCTATCAGTTGAAGGGATCAGCACAGGAGCCCAGGCAGTATGAAGCATCTGAAGTTGAGGATCAGCAGAACCACAGTTCCAGAACACTCTCACTCTTTGTGGTCCTGAGAACCAGCCTGAGCCTGGGAGAGATTTTGGCTAAAGTTGAACCATGGGCTCAAGAGAGAATACAGTGCCTATTATTATTAGAATACTTGAAGAAGTTGAGGTCCATAGAGAACATTCTTGGCCATACCCTGATAAGCAGACTACTGACACCTGAAGCCCAGAGACAACAGGTACCAGATTTGGAATAACAAGATTTTAGACCTCACCTAGCCAACATGAACTGGTTCTGATTATTTTTAATCTTTCCCCCAAATCACTACTACAATGATTTAAAGGCTGTAAGTATTCAAACAATATGTATTTTCTAAATTACTACATAATATTTGTATGTCACGTTAAATTTGTTTTGCTTCCATTCTCTGCAGGATTACAGGTTATGTAACTGGGCTGAGTCCAAAGTCCAGTAAAGGTAGTGCCCCCCTGGAGGGGGTTTGCTGATGAGAAAAAATAGCCCCAGGGAAAATGCTAAGTTTGCAGTTTGGGGGGTGGAGAGTCTGATGAGATATAAAAGGGACTGAAGGAGAATGGGAATTCAGTCGCCATGATGTAGGAAGGAAAGAGGCAGTCACCATGATGTAGGAAAAGAAGGGGCAGAAAATGTAGTCGCCAAGATTGAGAGTTTGGAAATCAGACGTCAGAAGTTTTGAGCCGCCAGGATATAGATTGAGCGTTTTGGGAATCTTCAGTGACTTTGGGGCCAGCGACTTTGGAGGCTTTGCAAGTAGCCAAGCGACGGAAACTGCTCCCAGTTTTGTCTTTACTGCAGCCGAAGGAAGAAGTCAGAGGCCCGAAGCAGGCGCCTTCCTAAAATGCGCGAGTGCAGTCTGATGGGTCTTCTGGCCACTGTAGTTGCTGTTTACAGTGCTGTTGGCCTGGTGCTGTGCTGAGGCACCATGGCAGTTTCGGGAGCATCTCCAGTTGTGTTCTGTGTCGTCCTCATGGGTTGGAACCTGTCCTACTTTCTGGCTGTTGCGTGTCTGCAGAAGCAGGAAGACACCATTGTGGAAACGTGGCCTCCTGTTTGAAAGAGGAGCTCCACATCAGCAGTGGCGGGAAGACGCCACCTTTGTTACTTTTCTGGGACTTAAAGGACTGGACATTGCTTTAAGTAAGGTAAATGGCCATATGTTGACTTCAGTAATTCTTTGCTTTTCCCTGTTTGTTAAATAAATCCCATTGTTATTGTTCCCTAAGTCTCAGTAGTCTTGCAATTGTGCACGGGTGAAGAACCAAGATAGTGACCAGTAAGCAATTTGGGCACTACATTTGGAAAACTTTGAAGCCCCATTTTGCCCACTATCAGTTACATTATTATCACCACCAGTATCATAATCATCTTACTAGTTACAGTTATGGTGGGTCCACTATGTGCCTGATGCAATTCAGGGAGCTAAGGCTGTCTAATCCTTAGAACACTCCTATAAGACAAATGTCTTTAGCCCCATTTTACAGATGGAGAAAATAAAACTTTGGAGGGAATATAGATCTTCCCAAACTCACATGTAGCTAGTGAGTGACAAAATAGTGAGATGTCAAAGCCATGTTCTATCTGGTATTAAAATAGCTCACCTTGATGGTAAATACATCATTTTAATTTTAAAAATATGGTCAATTAAAAGGGAGTAAAAGTCATTCTGTCCAATTAGTTTATAAGTGACTTTATCAAGGGTTTACTATAGTTTATGCAAAAAAGTATACAATTTAATGGATTTTAACCTCAATTTCACATTTTGGTTGGATGCATCAGATTTCCTTAGATACAGCACAGTAATTACATTCTCTGTTGATAACCTTCCTCTAAATAAAAGGGGAGATGTTAAGTTCCCAGTCTACTTGTAAGATTGTATTCTAAAATTTACAAATAGCCTTCTGGCACCATACTTCAAGTGCCTTGTCTACTTTTCTGCTGTTCACATGTTAAAAATTCTAAGTCATTAATACAGTCAATCAACTACATCACCAAGAATTCCAGACTGACATGAAGACATCTTTACATTCAGGTTATCTTTTCTAAAGAAACATCTCAATTCTTCTCACTGTCTCCTAAGAAAACTCAACTCCCCTGAATTCAACTTTGAGTATCTCAAAATCAGAAATATGGTAGAATCTGAGTGACCCCCTTATTCTCATCACACAAAACGCAAAACGTAGCAAGGAAGTTACATCTGACTAACACAGAAACTTGCAACATTCCATTTTTAAAGTGTTCCTTTCTGTCAGGGCATATGAATTATTATGCTACACCCCCCATCTCTTCCTAAATCTGCCCCCTCTCCTGGAGGTGCCAGTTGCTGCCTATTCACTAGCAACAGCCCTGTCACTTTCACTTTGCATCCTAATTAAGAAGACACTGAGAGACACACAGAAGTGCAAGTACCAGAAGGATTGTGCTGTCATACAGTCCTCCAGATGTTCCAATGATGCCTTTGAATTTGGATGGAGGAGACACACAGAAAGGAGTTCTGGAGCCATGAAACCTTTCTGTACTACTTGTTGAAGAAAGACAATTAACAACTGAACAGCTGCTAATAGGAACCTTTAGCTGGAGAACTTGTAATAAAGAGCATTTACCAGCTCTCAGAGGAATTCATATTGATAAACACCCTAGTTATGCTCCTTATTTTTGTGCTAAAATGCACAACTCATCCTTCCTAAATCAGTTTCCATCAATTACTAAGAGAGCTCATTAAGATAAGAAAGATTTATCTCCAGTTTTTAAAAATCATTCTGTGAGCTCCTAAAAGTCTACAATGGCAATCATTTCCTTGAAATATTTTCTAAACTTCCCAAATACTTGACTGGTAGCCCCTGTTGTTGCACTATAGGGAAAACTGCAAAATATAGTTGAGAACACAAGAGCATGTTAGACATATCACTGTTAGACATATTCCTAGCTCACTTTTTAAAAAAAATTTGATGTGCTTAGAGAATTGTGATGCACTGTCTCTCCTCCATCCAGAAGCAACTAATACAAGTTCTTCCTTTGGATTCATGTGTCTTATGGAGGAGGAAGAATAAGATACAATCAGAAATTCTTAAGTTATCATTTTGGGAGCAAGTTTTGTCACTGAGGTGACTAGATTTTATTATAACTATGAGACAATATTGATCTTATTTTCTCTAAAGTGTGGGATGGAAGGGAAATGTGAGCGTCTCACAGGGAAAGTGATCTTGAGCAAATTTCAATCAGTGTTGATCTCATCCCCTGAAGGGAAAGACTAATTAATAAAATGGCCTTTTAAATAGAAACACATACAATTCTGTCCGATTTCATTATTCTAACAATCTCTTTCTCCACCAACAAAGAAAAATGAACAAGCTTTACTAATTTTCATAAATACTGTACCATGCAATCAGGAAATGATTAATTTAGAGTTCTTCATCAGTAATGGGGATGAAGTTCCTTAATGAACAGCCTTTAATTCTATGATCAGACAACTAATACTGAAATATTTATTGATATAAAAATTATATCATGAAAAAGAAAAGTGAAGAATTTTTTTTAACCAGGCCAAATCTTGAATAAAGTAGCACAGCTTATTGTTTGTCCTTTATGGATTAAAGCAATGAAATTCTAAACAGTACTGGAGCTCCATATATAGGTATAGAATATACATATTTGTTGTTTAAAAAGAAGTCACAGTTTCTATGCATCTCTCTGTTACAGTGCTTTATTAAATGATGTGGAGTGAGACAAATAAAAGAAAAGACATCCCTCCAGAAAATTATCACCTAATCCAATTTTCTTAACACTTTTTGATATTTTAGGCAGGATAACTCTTCATTGTGAGGGTTCCCCTGTACATTGTTGGATTGAGTGTCAGTATCTTTGGCCTCTACCAAACCAGTAATAAACCCACAACCCCACTTGTAACAACTAACAATGTTTCAAAATTTAACAAATATCCCCCCAGAAAGCAAAATTAAGCTAGTACAACCGAAGGACCAACTGAAGGATTTAAAACTCAAAAACTTTCAAGCACAGTTTTTATAAGCGGGATATACTGATAGATCAAATAATAATTCAGCATCAAAAAAGTATCTAGATAGCTCTTGAGTTAATTGGATGATCTACTGGTTATAAATTTTGTCTGTAGAGTCAGATGGCTTGTATTTCAATACTGGCTCTATTTTCTACTAATAAGGGCAAGTTACTTGTTGCCTTTAAGCCTCACTTTCTTTCTCTACCAAAAAAATTAGGGACAATAACAGTATTTATAAATATGTTTCAAAGGTGAATCAAAATAAAACATACCATGGCTTGGAATGATTCATGTAAGCTATTATTATCATATGATGGCATTCAAACTTTAGTTGAATTGGATATAACAGACCTATGAACATATCCATTATTCATATAGACATTAACAAATGCAACATAAGTATCTGAATGAGTATTTTATTGATAGTGGAAAATTCAAGCAATTATTGTACATTAGTAGAATGCTTTTTACATTTTATTCATTTATTTATTTTTAAAGATTTATTTATGCATACAAGAGCTAAGGTATAGGTCAGAGGTGTTGGGAGTGGTGAGAAGATTCGCCAGAGACAGAGTGGGGAGCAGAACAGGAAGACTGACTAAAATACAATGCTGAGGGGAGCAGCAGGCCGGACAGGAAGGGTCTGTTGCACCATGTGGGAAGCTCCCTGGCCAGGATCGATCGAACTCCTGCTGCAGTGGCTGCTGATAGCTTCATAGTGCTGAGGTTTAACCCCCTATGCCACCAGGGAGGTCCGCTATTTACATTTCTTAAAATATGTTTAATAACCAGTATAACATGTCTATCTCATACATTTTTCTCTTAAAGTGAAAGGGCATACACTAACCCAGGAATATTTAATCCAGAAGCATCAGAACTAAAACATCCTATGAAAATTAGTGGAGTTTAAAAAATAAAGCAAAATTTTGGTGGGAGGGAGCCAAATAAAAATATCAATAAATATGTGAAATTAGAAAAAATAAGGTTCATCTCAGATTTCTGCACAGAACCCAGTGTCAAAAGCTAGTAAGTCAATGCCTGTAAGATTTTCAAAGAAAGATTTGTGAGTTGAGAAACCAATATCCCGTCAAACTATCTTTCAAATATTATAAAACCTTCAGTCAAATCACCTAAAACATGCAAAAATACTGGGAATACTATTGCCATGATCCCCTTTTAAGAACATACTGGATAAAAAGTTATCCAAACAAAATATAGCCAGAGAAAACATCCCAAGAGAAATGATGGGGAACATTAAGCGTAACTTCATGTAGGTCAAAGAAAGAGTATTTCAAAATGACACAACTTACAAAATTTGGGAGAGAATTGTGAAATAACTTTGATTGACTCATCTTTAACACCTGGAAATAAAAGGATCTAGAAAGTAACAAAGATAAATAATATAAATTTAAACATACCTGGCAGTACAAATGAAAAGCTAATAAGAAAGCTAATATTGTTGACTGAAACAAGTTGATATAATAAAAGAAGAAGAGGGGAAGAAAGAGGGAACATACTAATTTTGTTATTACATATAGTAGGAAATTTATAAATACAATCTAAAAACACAGTGAAACTAAAGATATTACATAAAAATATAACTAAAAGATAATCAGAAAAAAAATTTAATTTTCTTATTATCAGAAAAACTACACTGAAGCAAACTAAATGAAAACAAATCACAAATTGAAAAACTCTTTAAAATACCAATGTGTAATCCCATCTGTTTATCTTGTCTTTCACTTCCTTCACTTTGAGGGATGAGTCTTTCAAGATTTTGCTGAGATGTATGTCGTGTAGAGTTTTGCCTATATTTTCTTCTATACATTTTATGGTTTCAGGTCTTACATCCAGGTCCTTTATCCATTTTGAGTTGACTTTTGTGCAGGGTATGAGGTAGTAGTCTAGCTTCATTTTTTTGCATGTGGCTGTCCAGTTTTCCCAGCACCATTTATTGAATAAACTGTCCTTGTTCCACTGCATTTTCTTTGCTCCTTTGTCAAAGATTAGCTGTTCATAGATATGTGGCTTTAATTCTGGGTATTCTATTCGGTTCCATTGGTCTTTCTGTCTGTTTTTGTTCCAGTACCA
>PVIJ01012981.1:0-47086 GCA_004024925.1 Scalopus aquaticus | reverse complement strand
TATTATCTTATGGATGCATTGTTGGATCCTATTGGCCAAGATTTTGTTGAATATTTTTGCATCAGTATTCATTAGGGAGATTGGTCTGTAGTTTTCTTTTTTTGTATTGTCTTTGTCTGGTTTTGGTATTAGAGTAATATTTGCTTCATAGAATGTGTTTGGTAGTACTCCTTCCTTCTCGATTTTTTGAAAGAGTTTGAAAACACATATTCTTTTCAATCTCACATGGAGCAGTCACCAAGATAGACCACTTTCTGAGCCAAAACCCACCTATTTTTATTTATTTATTTATTATTTATTAATTTTTTTAAAGATTTATTTATTTATACATACAAGCTGGGGTATAGGCCAGAGGCGTGGGGCAGCGAGAGGGTTCACCAGAGACAGAGCGGGTAGCAGAACAGGCAGATCAGAAATACACTGCTGAGGGTAGCAGCAGGTGAGGCAGGAGAGGTCTGCCGCACCATGTGGGATTCTCCCTGGCTGGGTGTCGAACTCGCATTGCGCGCTGCCGACAGCTCCACAGCGCAGCGCTCAACCGCTGCGCCACCAGGGAGGCCCCCCACCTATTTTTAAGATAGAAATCATACAAGGTATGTCTCATACCACAATGAAATTAAACTAGAAACAATAACAGCAACATAGCTGGAAAATCCCAAAATATTTGGAGACTAAACACATTTCCAAAATAAACATTCTCAAATGTCATAACAGAAAAATAAATAGTAATGTTATTTAAATATATAAACCCATGCTTCAATCCTTAATAAAACACACTTTCCTCTAATAGTAAAGAAGTATTTTCCTGTGCTCTAGAAGAAGTTAAAAGTCGTAATTTCAGTTTCTTTGGGCTTCTCTTATAAATCCCTACTTTCAGTTTCTCATATTTTTATGTAAATTTCTTCTTTGAGGCTTAGCTACATCCACTTGACCTTAGCGCAGAGGAAATACACAATTTAGAAGAGTTCACATTACTAGGGCAACATTAACTTTTCATTTTCAGACTTATATGTAAATTGGTAGGCTGGCCTAGTGAGTCTACATTTAAAATACTTGCCTATATGCTTCTGGATGAAATATGAGACATTATCTTTAATAATGTAAAGTGGCTCTTTAATGTTTTCTTTTTTTGTTCACCTGTAATGGTAGTAACAGTGTAGTAACTTGTATGAATCTTGGAAATAAGTTTCAGTCCTTGCTTCCCATGCCCTAATTCTAACCATTTTAAAATCTGATTGTTCAAAACAGTCACTACCATGAATTATAGTCAAGTTCCTTCATCTAGAAAGGGAACCAAACCAGGCAAAAGAATTACTTGCTGGTTAAATGAAGAATAGAGGGGAATATATTATTTAGGATAGGTCCAACCGCTACAAGAACCAATTCTAAATCTCAAAGACCTATTACGTTAAATTCTTGCCAATACAAACATCAAAGCAGATATTTCTAGCTAACCAGTTACTCTGGGTAACTTTCCTTTAATGAGTGACTCTAAGATAAGGTGTTTTTTTTTTTTTTCTCATAGATCTGCTTTGGAATCCTTTAACAGATGCCTCGCATCTAGTTAGGAGACAAGAGAAGAGAGCCTAAAAGACTTCATCAGAGATTTTAGGAAGCTAGTCGCCAAATAAGGTTATGTAACCTTGCCTAGAACCCATTATGCAAAACTGGTCACATGTTTTCATCAAGATGCAAGAATGATGGGAAAATGTGGTCTTCCTTTGTGCCTAGAAAAAAATAAAACAACTTGATGAACACATATGATTGTTTCTGCCATGGGGGACAAATATATAGAGCCAAAATCATAACTTAGTGGCCATGTCTTAATCCCAAATCAGAGTCAGCCATGTTTTCTTCTTCGGAGTTAAAACTAGATTGTAAGGGGTCTGCAAATTGAAAATCAAGAGAGACCAAGGCATGGCCTCTGTCACTAAAAGCCAGGTGACGAATACTTAATGAAGGCCTCTCTCTGCATTATTCACCATTTATTATAGTTAAAAAAGCAGAAATCAGAATAATTATAGGAAAAAAACTGAACACTGAAGTCACATATTGACACATTGGTAGAGAGTAGACTAGAATGCCAGTCTTCGGGTCTCTTAGCCCGATAATTGACTTTTCACTGACCTTATGTTCCAAGATGGGCACACACAGGTCATTAAAAAAAAAAATTGTTAGCTGCTTTCCAGTATATTTCTGACAAAATCCACATATTTAAGGTTGCTCCTGTATCTCCAAATGCTAAAATTGATCAGAATTCCTGAAATAAGGACTCTAAATAAGCAAACTAAATATTAGAAGGCAATCAAATAACATACAATTTTAAATAAATCTTGCCTTGCAAAATTAGTATACCTGGTAGTTTAATGTTCAAAATTTAAACTTCTATCTATTATGAGTGGAAACTTAAATAAAAGAAGTCATCAAAATAAATAATTCCTAAGAATAATTTTAAATTTCTATATTATATTTTTGAAGAGCACATGACAATTTTCCCATTTTACTTTGGTGATTTAATAATTACATTAGGTTGTGTAGGTTGCTTTTTCCCTTGGTTTTCAGTGTTTCTCTGATTCTACAAGAATGAAAACCTTTGCCAATTAAATATGACATAATGAAAGGAAGTACTTGTATTTATTAGTCTCTACTTTTTGCAATCATGGAAACTATCATTATTCCTAAAGTTAGATTTTCTAGTAACAGATATGTAAAATCTTTTAAGATAACTTAAAATTGGTACAAAATAATAACTTGAAGCATTTGCTATGAAATTGAAGAACCATAAAGTGTGTAGATTTCTCTTGCCCCACTCTGCAATTGACACACTTACCTATTCATTCATCAAAATTTTAATGCCCTTCATGTTTTGGGCCTTGCCCTAGATGCTCAAGATAGAGCAGGGAACTCAATAAACAAAAATCCCAACACTCATGGAATTTACATCATAAAGAGGGGAATGAAATCTATATTACACAAATAAATAAAATAAATAGCATGACACAGGGTACTAAGTAATCTAGAGAGCCAGGAAGAGAAGGTTTGCAGATTTAAATAGGTGTTCTGGAATCTTCACTGAGAATCTTCAATAAAGATTTAAAGCATGTAAGAGAGTGAGCCTCACAGATTGAGGGGGAAGCATCCAGGGGAAAAGAACTCACCACCAAATTCTCTTAAGGTTAGAGAATATTGAAACCAAATCTTCGTTTGATTTTCTTTTTAATATACTAGGATTTTACCTTCATTTGATTTTCTTTTTAATAAACTAGGATATGAACACTAAATTGTCACCAAACAATTAATTAATATGTTGACACTTATTTTATTACTCAGTTCATATTTATTCATCACCATCTGTGTGCAGAACATAGTACAAGATGCTTTAGTGGAGGAAGGAGAAATTTCCTCTTTTTCAGAATTTTCACATTTAGATTCTCACTTAATCTTGATGGTGGCCCTTGGAGGCTAGCACTTACAGACAAGAAAATGGGCTCAATGATGTTAAATAACCTTCCCAAAGAGCCAGTATCCATTAAGCTATACAAGTAGAATTTGAACCCAGGTGACCCACTCCCAAACACACATGCATCCCACCATGTTATACTGCTTAAATTGAACTTGAACTTCTGTGTGCCTGTGCTTCATTTCTATTTTGTCATTATTTGCTTTACCCCAGAAACAAATAGCAGAAGAGCAAAGTAATTTTATATTTATATCACCCACGAAATCAAATTAAATCCATCAGTTATTTGTTGACTGACATACAGAGATGGAATAAAAAGTTAGACTCAGGATCAGTCAATTCAGTCCTGGAAAACTGGATGCAGAATTCTAAAATGTAGCTCAGCCTGATTCATCCTAGGTATTTCATCTTTCCTAGATTATTTTATGGTGTTGATTATTTAATTTAAATTGCATATTCTCAAAGAATACAGGAGCACTAATATGAAGGGATAAATGCACTCCAACATATGCTATAGCACTATTGACAATGTTATGGAAACAACCTAAGTGGCCAAGGATAGATGAGCTGATAAAGAAGATGTGGCATAGATACAAGATGAAATGCTACTCAGCTCTGAAAAAAAAGATGACATCTTGCTGTTTGTGACAGCATGGATGAATCTGGAAGAGATTATGCTAAGTGAAATAAGTCAGAAGAACAAAGACAAATACCAGATGGTTTCATCCCCTAGATGGTCTGTATGGTGAAAAAGTCCATTGATTTCATCAAAATCAGAGTTCCTGATTGGCCAACTCGAAACAATTCTCCAGCTGAGACTACTTCCTTGTGTAACTTTCTTCTCTTGCCCTACAGTGCTTCCCTTTCTTTTTTTCTCCTGAAAACACTCCCTCAAGATGTCACTTGATAGGGTAACCAGAGGTACCTGGCTTACCAGGACTTTAACAGTTTCAATTCTGAGTGTGCTATATTTGGGGCAATCCTTTGGTCCTGGGAAAACAGAGACAGTTGGACAAGAATCTCTGTCTCTCTCTAAGGAATCTGATGGAAGACAACCACATATATCATGTATAAGCTAGAATTCTGAGTGTGCAATAACCTACTAGATACTGGGGTTGGCGGTCTGATGTTAGAACCTGTGCAGGACCCCACAAGTCCATGGGTGCTCATGTGTGAGCTACAGTAAGATACCCCTCTGGTCTAAAACAACCCCACTGGCACCTGGCTTTGTACGCTATAGTTGCCTTTTCATGGAGAAAAAGGCAACCTTTCCTCTGGTGAAACGCAATTCCATGCTAGGGTTCATGGCTTGGCAAAAGGTGTACAGGTTGGATTTCTGGGCTTGGCACTTCAGTGTGGTACACGCATGAGTGGCCATACATGGCAACCCTGGAGTGAAAGGTGAGGGCAACCCTACCGCATGTCCTACTTTCTTTACATCTTTTCTCCCCATTGCCATGTAAATGAAATCTGGGTGGTAGATTCAGTTATTTGAGAGAACTGAACGTTGCTTGGGCTCTGTTCTATCAATATATAAATGGTAAAACAGAGACGTAGGCAATTCAGTAAGTCAGGAGAAAACCAATCTAGGAATGTCAAGGTAACCACCTACCCTTACAGATTAGAGCATAAATTCTATTCTTGATTTTTACAGGGAAGCTCAAACCTCATCCACATTTGCTGTGATCCATCCATCTTTTGGAAAGGACCTTTGACACATGATTACTCTCAACTGAATTGCTACCATCATGTGGAAGGGAGGTTTTTACAAAATACAATCAACTTAAAAATATTTGGCATTAAATTGATAAACAGAGCTACCAGCATGCTCAGATAATGTTTGGCTACCAAGGAGAACTAAGAGATGTTTTAAAACTATGGTTTTCAAGTACTCAAATAACTGTAACTCAGATCTGTAGGCCATCCTTGGAGTAGAATGTGTTTGAGAACCATCTCACACTGTAATATATCAACTTATTTCAATAAATCTTTCCCTTCTTCAATGGATTCCAGTACAGGGCCCTAAGTTATGGTAAAAAGTGATTTTTTTCTCTTATACTTTTTAGTATGTTTTCTATAGAAATTGAACAACAACAGTAAAAGACATTTTTTAAAGAAACAAAAAGTTTAATGACCCAAGAGTCAATAGGCCACTGGAGGAGTGAACTTTGCCAAATGTATTTCAAAAGCTTTGTCTTAAAACCATCTCCAATAATACTGTTACTGGGTCATTACCCACACACTGCGAGGCCAGTGTTTCTAAAAAGACTCATATAATCTCATGGATAGTTAAAGTCAGAACTCCTCCCTTGACATCTCTAAAAGCCATATTGGTTGACAGGAGTTATTTAACGTGTGGAGTTGGAGGGCAGGGAACTGACTTAAGGAATCACTGTCTGGTGTTTCAGGAAACAGTGGTAAAATTAGACCTGTTGGAGAAATCTACAGAAAGTACAAAGGGAGGGGTATTCTTGGCTCCTGAGCTTAGTAAACAGGGCATAGGAAGTCACAGAATATGCACATAGAAAATTCTGCTTATGTAATATCCAGGTGAAGACCGCACAGACCATTTTCCCCAGTACTTTAATATTCTACAAGTTTTGCCAACAAAATAAACTGCAGGGGAGCGCTAAAAGCAATATTGTGATGCAGCCCTTTGGCTTCTTACTTTACTTGCTTTCCTATTCCTGAGGCTGGTTACTCATCCTCTCTCCATGTCCTTTCCTAGTCGAGAACCCTGCCCCTCACACAGAGAGTTGATAAGTGTCTTTCGGTGTGGTTTTGCTTGAGATCATTTTCTTGATGAGAAATTAAAAGTTGACGCTGACCCTCACCCACAATGCCACACACTCAAGGAATAGAGAACAACCACTTACTCCACACACTCGCCTCATGAGTGGAGTCCCAGGACACCAGTCATACCATGGGTCACTTCCGACAACAATGTCTACCCGCTCCTGGGCCCATCCTTCAGGCACCAGCTGCAAAGCTACATCACCGTCAATGATAAAGGCAAATATATCCAATCCTCCATCTACTCTACTTCCAGGGATTAGAAGTCGCTTCTGCTATCTTGTACAATAGGTACCCCAAACCAGCGACATGGCTCTGCTGATTTTTCAAGCTACTATTGCTTTTAAAATTCTGAAATTCTTCTAGAGATAGGTCTACAATTGCAATGTTCCAGGGATTCTGAAGTCACTACCTGGATGTAAACTGGCTCTGTCACTTTAGGCAATTCTTCAGTTTCCTTGAAATGTAAATGGAATAGTGCATGGAAAACACTTACACTAGGCTTGACTTACCGCAAGTGCTCCAGGACTATTTTCCAAGCTCTTAATCACCATCTTTTATTGGCAAAGTTTTACTAATCCTTGCTTTAAAAACTCATATATATTCTCAGTGAAGGATCTCTGATGTCCTTGTGTGGTTCGTTCCCTCTCTGAGATGTCCATATTGTATTGTGGGTTTGATTAATTAATTAGTATCTTCCTTGTGTCAGAGCCTATACAAGGCACCAAGAATGTAGGATGAACAAACAGACCTTCTCTCTGTTCTCACAGAACATGTGGTGGAACAGGGGAGGTCATAATGAAAGAACTAATACAACTATGTTTAATTGCAACTGTAAGTTACTGTATAAGAACGAGGAAAGGAAGCTGGTGTATAACAGATGTGCAGAGGAGGCTCCCCCTATGCTGTTTTTGACAACACAAAACAGGACTGGCAGAACATTCCAGGCAAGAGAATTGCCCTGATATGTTAAATAGCAAAGGTGTGCATTCAAGTAAAAGGTCAGGGTGGTGAAACCATTGGTGTGAGATGAACGTGGGGAAGTTGTCAGGGACCAAAAATGTCAAGGATACTGGCATTGTTAAGAATTTTATTTCTTCTGGAAAATGGGTTGTCACTGAAGGGAAATCAATTAAGGGATACATAATTATTTCCAAAAGGTTAATCTGGATGCAATATGAGTAATGGATAAGATATATATTGGAATATATATGGGACAGCCAGTTTGGTAGCATTTGCTCTGGCCCTGGGTTTAGAATAGAATGGAGGCCATGATGGAGAGTAGTGAAGGCTTTGAGATACATTGAGACGGCATCATTGACAGGGCTCAGTTTTTCTGTAATGGTAGGAAGGTGTTGAGAATGATTCACAAACTTGGGACTTGTGAAACTGGCAGGGGCAATGGTAGTGCCATTTTGTTGTTGTTGTTGGAAAACACAGGCGAGAACAAGATTTGGCAAGCATCCATTCTGAGTTCAATTTTGGATATGCTGACTTTGAGATGTCTGTGAAACATCCAACTAAGATGTCAGACAGGCAGCTGAGTATATCTCTGGATTTCAGGGAAGTATTTGTGAGGAGGGATGTACATTGAAAGTTGAAGGCATATACATAAGTAAGCCATGGGAAAGTTATATAAGAGAGAAGAGAGGTTACGAGGAGTACTGATACAGAGTTGTTTCTACTTACTTTTCCCCATCAGAATGCAAGTTCAGCTGAGGGAATGCATTTGCCCTTTTATTTTTATATCCCTTTTTTATTGTTATTTATATCTTTTACATTGTGTATTCCTTTGGGAAATGTTCTATTATATATATATATATATATATATATATATGGAATATATATGGAATATGTATATATATGTGTATATATATATATATATAATATGGAAGATATTCTTATGATAATTACATGAAATGTGATCAGATGCGATCAGAAGAACAAATTAGGAGTGTTATAGTGGGAATCTGAAAATTGTATACAGGCAAACGATTTCCAGATTCCCACTATAACACTCCTAATTTGTTCTTCTGATCGCATCTGATCACATTTCATGTAATTATCATAAGAATATCTTCCATATTTTCAACTACCCAATGATTCTTAAAAAACTCTTCAAATAAGGGCCTCCCTGGTGGTGCAGCGGTTGAGCGCTGTGCTGTGGAGCTGTCGGCAGCAAGTTCAATACCCAGCCGGGAGAATCCCACATGGTGCGGCAGACCTCTCCTGCCTCGCCCGCTGCTCCCCTCAGCAGTGTATTTCTGATCTGCCTGTTCTGCGCCCCACTCTTTCTCTGGTGAGCCCTCTCGCCGCCCCATGTCTCTGGCCTGTACCCCAGCTTGTATGTATAAATAAATAAATCTTTAAAAAAAAAACTCTTCAAATAGGAAAGATGGAGATATTTCCCAAGTTCAAAAATTAAACTATGAAGCCCTTGATGACAGGAGCACTCACTCATTCTTTTATTCACTCCTTTGTCTTAGTTAACATAAATAAACCCAGCTTCTGCAACATATAAACCTGGAAGTTTCTGGCTTAACACAATAAAATATATATATTTTCTCCCACTTACCACTCCAAAGAAAACGGACCAGAGGGAGAGGCAACTGCCCATTCAGGGACCAAAGCTCTTTCTATCTGGTAGCTCTGCTCTCCTCGAGGGCCTTGAAGTCCTCTACATTTAGCTTCTGGAGATGGAAAGAGAGAGGGCTATGAGTAGATATTTCTATAGGCCAGGCCTGGAAGAGTTTAGCCAGTCTGCTTACTTTGCTTTGGCTAGTCCTCAGATGTCCACACCTAACTGCAGTGGAGTCTAGCTATGTGCCCAGGAAGAAAGCAGATAGGGTGAGCTCTGCCTTGTCTTGCCCAGGTTGTGCCAAGTGTCTTGTTAGGCACTTGCATATTAAACACAGTAGACGTTTGTCCTGCTTTCATGGTGTTTAGTGGGAAATAAATGTTCAGAAAATTAAAATATAGTTTGGATGAAGTCTAGTGGTTTCTGGGAGTACATAAGAGGGTAATTAACCAAGAACTGATGGATTTTAGTACTTAGCTTATACACTTGGCACTCAACAAAATGTTTGGGGGGGATAAATGAGAGAAATATCTTTGTTACTACTGCCTGCTTACACATCTCTCAGAATTTAGTTTCCTCTGCAGGTCACTTAACTTAAACCCCATATATTGAAGTGTTTTCTTCCAGAAGTAATTTTAGCTATTTTTTTTATTTGTAATACCATGAACATCTTTACATCAACAATCACAGACAGCTCAAAATAAAATAGAGTACCAAAATTCTAGATTTTATCAAATAGGCAAGATAATGCTAAAACTTCAGGGAAGGGAATGAACAATAATTTTCGATTAAGTTATCACTGTCCATAATGCTTTCCAGCCCTTTTATCTTTTATTTCCGCAAATGAATGGGAAGCTCCCTAGAGACATCTCCCTCACACAATTCTATAGCTACACAGGAGGCGTAACTAGCCAATGAATGACTTGGAGAGTAAGGATTTGGGTTGTTCCCAGTAACTATCGGCACAGGAGGCCATGAAGTCCAGTGCTCGAAAACCCAGATTTGGGGATCCAATGCCCTGACCTTGCTTCTTGAAGCCACACTAGTTCGATTCCTGAACCTACAAGGATTAAATGGGATAAGGCAAGTAACGTACCAGTGCTCTGCCTGGCATGTAAGAAATGTGTGTTCATGGTGGATGCATCATTGTTATTAACCAAGTGAGTCATAAAGATAGAAAATGGGACTACTTTGACCACTGGCTGATTTTATCTATGACAACAGAGTCAAATCTTTATGTCTAATTGTGATTCCCAGATGTGTTAGAATGACTCCCTCAAGAAGTCCCACATTATGATGTAAGAAAATAAAAGATGCCACATAAAGCCAGCCCAGATGATTCATAAGCTCAACAGTCACTACTTTCCACCTGTCTTTTTATTTTCGTTTCCAGTTAAGTGCTGTTTTCCTTTCACGCTAGTATCTAAATAAACACTTAAATTAAAATAAATGAAAGAGAAGTTCTCAGGCAGCCACCATGCCCATGATTAATGCAGTCATGTGTTCACCGCTTAACATAGGTGGAGACATCTCTGAAAGCCAGGATTGATGGCTGCAAAGAACAGAAGATGCACTTCAACTGCACACATTTCCTGAATGATCAGCTTTGCACGACCTTCACATAAAACCCAAAGGTGCTGATTGGCCTTGCGCAGCTGCCTTTCCTTACAGTACAAGTGAAAGGTTTTAGATTAGGAAGGAGATGAGGTTAAATTACTTCATTATTTACTCATTGAGGGGGGGGAATCAATTTCTGGAATATAATCCTATTGACCTGACTGGCACAGACCAGGAGCATAAGTAATCACAACCCTAAAATAAATATCCGTTCATGCCTTGAAAAGACACCTATAGTAACCAGTCTCCTGTATGCATTAAGGGTATCAAATAACCATGCAAACCAAACTCAAGGCTAATGGGCCTGTTTTTTGAATAATTCACTGAAATGGGATGGCAAAAATTTGCTTGTTTTGTTCTGACCTTGTAAAATTCACACATTACATGATCAAGGCTGTGTATTTCCTATCTCTAGATAATACTAAGATTATTATGTTGCCAGACATCATGAAACGAGCAAACATCAGTGAAACAAAAATGTAACATAATTACACCAAGGCTTAGCATGTTCACATCCAATCAGCAACAAATTATAGTGCAATACAATATGTGTAAGAAATTTTAACCCTAACTCTATAGCCAGGATCTATAATGACCCAATCCTACTTTCTTTCTCGTGGAAATTTAAAGATACTTTTCCTTCCAGATTTGTCCTTTAGCAAGGATGTCCTAAGCTTCCATCATGCTGAATTTAGCCTTGCAAGGATTTTTAATTAACAGCGATGATCCACAAGCCATGATTTATATGCAAGAAAGATGCCCTATTTTATCTTCTTTCTCCAGGCTATGATATATGGATGCTTCTAATAAGCCAAAGATAAAAGTGGTTTGGACCAAAAAGCACCTATTTTCTCAAAGATGCACATTAAGATCATAGCTGTCAGCAAGGGAATAAAGTAGAGCCCAGGTAACAGAAAATATAAAGGAAATAGAAAATGATCAAAGTTTAATTTATTTATTCATGATTATATCCTATTTTTTTCTAGAAATAATTTTTACTGCAAGTAAAACACTATATTTAAAAACTATAATTTGGTGAAGGGCTATATGAGATCTTTCTAAATGATGTCATTTTACTTTAAAGAACAATTTTTAATTTACTCATTCAAATTTATGCTATTCATGAGGATATATACTTAATACAACGATGCTGCTACAGCTGAAAATATTCTTTTGACTATCCCTGGTATAGGAAGATCATGTTTTATAGATGGATTGAGAACCTGTAGTCCTATAGGTCTGCTGTAAATTAGCTGCTTGACCTTGTGCTGTCACTTAATCTCTCTGGATCATGGTTTACTTAGATACATAAAGATGTGATTGTGCTACATAATTGCCAAAGGCCTTTCCAAATATAAAAGTATACAATTTTGTGACTTGATATTTGGAAACAGTCAAAAATCAGTGTTGAAACTGGAAAAATACTATTTTACATGTTTTGAAAGAGAAATTCTTATAAAGTTACTTAGTTATTCAAGAAATATTCTTGAATGCCTACTGTGTGCCCGATTTTAGTGCTGGAAATAGTGAATAAACAGCTCTGTCTTTGAGGAACTTAAATTCTAGATGGGCGAGATAGATAATAGACAATGAATATAAGAAATAAATCAATTATATAGTACTATAATATATTATAGGCTAAGTGCAGTGGACAAAGTAAAAGCCAAGTTAGGTGTGAGAATGGGGGGGTGCAGAGGTTGGGGGAGGGGTGTGAAAAGGTGGGCAGGTAGAAGTATTAAATAAAGTGGTCAGAGATGATCTCATTCAGGTGAGGCTTATGGGAAGACTTGACAGAGATGAAGGAGTTAACCAAATGATGTCTTGTGGAAGAATGATTCAAAATGCACAGCTAAAGCAAAGGCCCTGAGGTAAGATCACGTGCATCCTGTTTGAGAAGGAGCAGAGATGCCAGTGGAGCTAACTGAATCTAGAGCAAGTGGTAAGAGAGAAGGTGAGAGACCCCTCATAACTGATCATGGGAAGGCCTCGTGGGTCAGTGAGGTCTTTGAGCTTTTTCCAAATGAGAGGGTAGCCAACACACAATTTTTTGAAAGATTTATATTTTAATTTGTTTATGCATATAAGAACTGGGGTATAGGCCAGAGGTGTGGGGGGTGAGAGGATTCACCAGAGACAGAGTGGGGAGTAGAACAGATGGATCTACCAAAATGCACTGCTGAGGGGAGCAATGGGAGAGACAGGAGAGGTCTGCTGCGCCATGTGGGTCAGCTCCCTGGCCGGGGATCAAACTCATGCCGCAGTAGCTGGTGATAGCTTCATAGTGCTGAGACTTTAACCCCTGTGCCACCAGGGAGGCCCCAACTGCAGTTTTGCATGAAGGAATGCAGTGATTTAAATTACATTTATAGAAGACCACCCTGGCTGCTGTTGAGAATATGCGTAGGGGAACAAAGGTAGTATCAGTGAGACTTGTGCCACTTTTGCTTATGTATCTTGCAGAATTCCTATGAAGCTGATTTCAAAAGGATTGCAACAGTGTTTTGCAGAGAACATGTTGGAAGAAATGAATAATTTCAAATATTATCTGGGTTTATAAATTGTGATGCATTTGTAACAAAACCCATTGCAACAAATTCCTATTCTCTATATTCCCAAATATTCTTAGACTACTGACAAAACTTTCAAAAGCAAAGACAATGATCACTGTTTAAAACTATAATTTGGCACATAGTTAAATCTTCAAGCTCATAGCATTTCAAGAGGCAGAAGGCTGTGGATTCATAATAGAAAGATAATTGTTCTTTGGATTCCTCTATCTTTGAACAACTATACAGTAGCCTCCCCAAATCTTTAGTCTTTCCTATTGTCTTACCTTGTTCTTTTTACAACAATAAAAACACCTTTCTCCTGTCTGGTTTAATAGATATTAAGTCGACTATCACTCTTTCCTGTCATGAGAGGAAATTTGTATGACCACTGAACTGCTATTAACACTATGGCTATGGCTTTAATAATGTGAGATTGTTGCCCTGTTGGTCATTTTCAGAGCATAACCTTGAAATCAAAATAGTTCAGTGACTATCACAAGTTTGTCTGAAAAAATATTCTATAGGGCCTCCCTGGTGGCGCAGGGGTTAAAGTCTCAGCACTATGAAGCTATCACCAGTCACTGCAGCACGAGTTCAATCCCCTGCCAAGGAGCTTTCCACATGGCGCAGCAGACCTCTCCTGTCTCGCCCGCTGTTCCCCTCAGTAGTGTACTTCAGTAGATCCACCTGTTCTGCTCCCCACTCTGTCTCTGGTGAATCCTCTCAGCCCCTGCACACCTGGCCTACACCCCAGTTCTTGTATGCATAAATAAATCTTCAAAACATATTCTGTGTATTGTTTTTAGATGTCCAAATCAGCACTACCCAATAGAACTATTTACAATAATGAAAATATTCTTAATCTGTGTTGTCCAGCATCATAGGATCAGTCATGAATAGCCACCAAGAACTTGACTAGTGTGACTAATGTAACTTGACTAATGGCTAATGTGGTGGAGGAACTGAGTTTTTAATTGTACTTGATTTTAATTAATTTACATTTAAATGTAAATAGCCCATGTGGCTAGTGACTACTACATTGGACAGTTCAGGTCTAAATCCTTATTCTATATTATGTCAGATTAACCCTGAGACATTTCTGTTCCACGGTATTTTAGTATCTCCTAGAAATGCCTCTCTTGAATAGTCTTTGATATTATGTGCCAGTCCTTTATTATGGAAATGTAAACAGAAGACTTATGGAATCCATTGCTATAGTCACTGAATCAAATATGTTGACAGCATTGGCAACTGTGTAATGTGTCATCTTCTTACTCTGGACTCAATATTAAGAAAAGGTGTGGTTGTTTTAAAAAGCTTGTCTGTGTGGTGTAATTTCCTGTGTTATGTCTGCATTTGCTGGAAGGGGAGCATGGAGCAAAACAGCTAGTCCATCTTCACCAAATACACACTAAATAGAAACTCTTGATCTATGCTCTGTGGGCTTACTCTACTTTGAGCCTCTTTGGCTGTTATTTTTTTGTCCTCATATCTTCTTTGCTGACTTTCTTGCTTATTACTAATGTTACTTAGTGGAATTATTTTAATTTTTGTAGTCCACAAACAAGCAGAATAAAAATAAGTTAAAACCCTGTCTCTTTTTGAAAATACAATCTCTTTCTTCAAAGTGCTGACTTTCCAAGCCTCCTGTTCTGACTACTTTTGCTTTTCTCTAAATTACTTCCAATTTCTACATGTTTCATGTTAATTATTGGCTCCAAGCTGATGCTCAAAACATCCTAGAGATAAAAAACGAGAACAAAGAAAGAATAGACTTAGATCTAATTTGAGTTACATTACAATTTATTCATTTAAATAGGATGCTTGCTGTGTCACTAAGAAATTTTGACATAATATACATTTATAAAGACCTTGAGTTATACTCAGAAGTTAGCATGTCTCCTAGGCTTGAGATCATGGTCGTTTTGTAAAAGGAAAATGAACAGAAAAGTTATTTAAAAAATAAATACTTGCAACATCTTTCACCCTGCGACTTAGTGATCATTCCTTAAAATTAACTATTGCCCATCTGTCCTGGGCTGTATTTATCCGACGATTCCTTTTTTAAAAACATGTCTCTACTTGGATTTATTTTCAGAATCAAACAGCAAACAACTTGATAGAGTATGTCATGTGGTTTTTGTCATCAGAGTCCCTGATGGGTTTGCAAAAGTTTGAATCAGTCACTTTATTCTTGCACTTTATGAAAATTCTATTTTTCACTCAGAAAAATACCCATCACGTGTTATGCTAATTTATGAGTCTGAGTCCAGTGTTGGACAAAGAGAGAGAAAGTGCTTGCTACTGTAGTAAAATTCTTGCTCTTGTCCCCTCTTAAGGAATCATAAGATAAATCCAACCCAGTTTGAGAGTTGGGACAATGTGTTGCCACCTGTCACTGAATGAAGAGGTAGGTAATCTTGAGTGGAAGGAAAAGAAAGCAGGTTTTTAATGAACAGAAAACCATAATACCTAATATCATATAGGACAATCGCCATATTTGGACAGGCAACACAACCTTGCTGCTGATGGGAAAGGTGATTCTCCCTTCACCACAACCAAAAACCCACTTCATATATTAACTGAAGAAGAGAGAAGAAAATTTCGTCACGATTACCTATGTATGTGCTAGATATAAATTACTACTCAAGTAAATAACTCAGAAGTTTATTTGTCTAACATCAAGAGATTGGAAACAAATGGTAATCAAATGGCACTCAAAATTCCTCATACTGGAAAACTAATTTTTTTAATGGTTTGGTATTCTTTGTTTTACATTTATTTATAATGGATCCTTTTGTTATATGATTTCTATAATTTTGGCTAAAAATCATACAACAAAATTGTAGTCCTTTCTTCGCATTGCAAGGACAGATTCAACTGAACAGCTAACTCTTAAATAATTAAAGATGAAAGTAGGTCAATGGCATGTATTAAATGACTAGCTCTGAAGATAGCTATATCAGCTATTGTGATTTTAGAGATGCCTCTCAAAGATGTAAAGTTATTATGCTATCTTCGGAGCTAGTCTTTTGCTTCATTTAAATGTATGGAATTGACCTCAAAGATTATCTTCATATTGAATTAAATATTAACTCGGTTCTGCTTCATCATTTAATACACGACATTTATATTTCAAGACAGAAAATAACTTTTATTGATTTTAAAACTCTAATTACAGTAGAGCTCCTAACAATGTGTCCTTGGAACATGGTAATTATCCAGACACTCTTATCAACTGTGAACTATATTACATTTGGACCCACTTAAAAATGATCCACTTGAAGACATTTCCCTCTTATTCTACCCCTTATGAAAGAGAACTTGCATGAACAAGTCAGTCTCCACATTCTCACCTTCCACTCTCACACATTTATTTCCTCTGCTTGCAAAGGTTCTCAGCAAGGTCACCTGTGACCAAACTACAGAATACCAAGTCCTAAGATCAATTTTCAGTCCCCACCTTCCTTGACCTCTCAGCAACATTTGACACAGTTGATGATACTTTCTACCTTGAAACCCTTTCTTCCTGCCTCACTGGCTTGCTTCCCAGTTTCATTTGCTAACCCATTCTCATCTTCTGACCTTGAATTAATAGTCTCCGGGAGTACAGTCTTTGAGGGAGTCAAAAACATTGACTGAACATGGGGTAGATTTACCATGGCGATAAAGAAACTCAAGGTGGAACTCTTCTTCACCTTACTCCAATTTTTGTGCATTACTTTTGTAACCTCTCTTTTAAAGAACACACCCCATTCCCACAGTTTTAAACTTTTAGGTGCCATAAAGCCTGGATCGACCCTGACCTGGTTGGCCCCAAATACAAATTGTCAACACACAGAATAAAGGAAAATTTGGGTAGCTATTAGTTCCTATCCAGAGTGAAAAGATCACCATGATTCTCCCACACAGACAAGAAATCATCCTCCAGGTTTTTGGTCATATACCAAAACATTTGTTGATGGCTGCATTTTCCATTTATTTCTGGGAATGTTAAAACTCTGATGGGCAAAAAGGAACCACTATTGGTGTTTATACCAAGAAAAATTTCCAACTAGAAGAGTTCTTCAAGATTACTGAAATAATCTTGTAGACAAGAGACAATGTGGGTCTTTGGCAGATAAGATGAATTTACGAACCTGAACAACGTTTATTCTTTGCAGGCTTAAAGGACCTACAATTTTCATTCTTTTTATGAAATCTCATTATTAGAAGCCTATGAAATAGTTTGACATGAGTGTTGAATAACAAGAATTATCCTCATAAAAGAATTGAAATGATTTCTGTGTGTTTTAGGAAGTATGACTTAAATTATGTTGCTAAGATTAAATTCTATATCATTTTTATACAGCTAGAAGAAAAGTGACTTGCTATTTAATAATCAGTTGTGAAATAGCACAACCACTTTTCAATAATTTGACTTTGTGTGCTCTCCATGAATAAAGAAACCATAAAAAATATGGTTCAACTGTGCTTAGTGAAGTCCTAGGGAATTTGGAATCTACTTCCAACTCCAACAAAAAGGAATTCTTAACAGTATCCATTTGTAGCTCAGAACTATGATCAATTTTTCATGTATTCAAAATTTACTTTTGTACAAATGGAAACAACATCCATTTATTTAATTTGGATCTACTTGCTTGAAACAAAACAGAAGGATGAATCTTTTCTAGGATCTTCTTAAAACATATTCTATCGTCCCTTTTTGGACTCTGTTCTAGTGTAGAAGTAACAACATTTATTGTGAAAAAAATTATTTCTTTTATATTAAAATGCCAACATCATTTGTAAATGCTATTAAAGTAAGTGCATTTGATGAAGAAATGAGCAAGGAAATAGATGGTGGCATAAAATGTGAAAACTGTGAAAGAAAATATATGTGACTATTACGTTTGTAAAGACTTTATTCTCTGTTTCTTGAGAAGAATGTATCGAGAATTTCTTGGACATAAAAATAAGGTAGGTATTGGTCCCAATTTTAAAATTCCTCTGAAGTTCCTCTACTTCTTAGTGATTGGAACTTTCAGGGCGAATTCACGTTATCACAATGCCACTCACCATAACCACTTATTTCTACCTTTTAATAAGACTTCCCAACATGTTGAGTTAAATTTTGCATAATAGATTCTTTGGCTCTAATTATACTGTTAACCAAGCAGAATTATAGTTATTTTTCTTCATTTACTCATTCACTTATCCAACAGTTATTTATCATTTCCCACAGGCCAAGCATTGTGCTGGGTGCCAGGGATACAAAACTAAATAAGATAGATTCTGCTCTTTGGAATTTACAGCAATCCAGGGGAAACATCATTTGGGAATCCATCACACATTAAGAAATAGCAACTGTGTCTCACTCCCTCACATGATGCCATGAAATGAACTGAACCACCTCTCTCTTCTGTTCTCACACTTCATTCCAGACTCCTCCCCAACCAACGTTGAAATTTGGAATCAGAAGGAATTCATTTGAGGCTGCTGCCACCCACCCAAGATCAATATGATGGATTAACTCACAGTTATTCACTCACATGGATAATGTTATATTATCAAGTTCAAGAGATCAAAGGCTGCTAAGCCCTGTCACTATTGCTGTTTAACTAGGAACAGGGTAACAGGAAGAAAGAGTTTCCTCCCAAGATACTTGCTCTTCTCCTCAAAGAAAGTTTAGAGGTTTCTTTGAGAAGTTTTCTTCTTTAGTAAGTGGCGAATTTCTCACTGGTGGGGGTGCTTAATTGAGATGAGGATGGGGACACCTGCTTCCATCAATGACCACATGTAACTAGAAACACACCCCTGGGAGGTATTGGAGAAGGAATAAGAGACAAGAAAGGACTGAGAATGTATCACTTTCCTCAGGGTGGAAAGCGTTAAATTTCTTGTGGACTCTAGAAAGAGGATGGACAATTATGGAAAGATAGAGGTGGGGTTAAAAGGAGTATAACCAGAGCTCTTCTTTTTGAAGGTTGGGGAGGTTCTGGGGAACCAAGTCAGACAACGACAGAGACTCTTTCTCCGCCATAGTGATCTGTGAGTGCTGGCCCATCCTTTAGTAAACTATTCATTTATGTCTTCATCTTAAACCAGTATGAGGAGCTCTGAGTAGCAGTGAGGACGCTCCTTGGAGCATATGTAGGATCGATGTTCTGGTGTAAATGACACTTAAGGTGTACCAGACCCCTGGGCAGTGTTAGAAAGAGAAGAATAGATATTTCCATTTATAGAGGGACAAGAGATACTATATATATTCTCTCATCCTGCCTGGACAAATATATGACTCCACTGTTATACATCATAATGACCAAAACAAATTCTGTAAAGCTATTATCTTTTTCTGATTAAAAGCCCACCAAATAGCAAATACTATCAATTTCATTTATTTATTTAAAAAATGAAATACCATTGTTTTACATCCTTGTTACTGTTTTGACGGTATAAGATTTCACCCCTCAGGTGCAGTCACCATAGCTCTTTCCTCCACCAAAGCACCCCTAGTCCTTCACCATAATCCTTTGTGCTCTCTCCTTCTTCTCCTTCTTCTCAGCCCTTCCCCTCTCCCAATTTTAATTTTTATTGTGCATATCTAAGTGTTCTGCGGATGGGCTGCTGATGTTTGAGTAAGTAATAGAACAAATACCTATTCCATGCCATGACCTATTTATCGAAAAATTATTTCGTTTGTTTTCATTTCAGTAAAATCACTTTGTTTTTATAATCAAGATTTTCATGTCAAGTGTGTTCTGTGGACAGAATCGAGTACATCATGGCTGTCCAATACACATATGAGGCACACTTGTGATTTCAGTGTTCTGTAGCTACATTAAAAAGCTAAATGAAACAGGTGAAATTAATTTTAATAATGTGATTTATTTAAATCCACTATATCGCCAAAGTTATAAAGTTCTACAGTTTTAATGTACACCTGCTAACTACAGCTAATAATAATATATTGAACACTTGAAATTTGCTGAGAGAGTAGATTTTAAGTCCAAAAATGGTAACTAGCTTGATTATAGTAATCATTACATAAGGTATACTTATATCAAAATATCAGAGAAATCCTATACTGTCAAAACAGAGCTAAAAAGTAAAAAAAACACTTTATACTTTAAGTATATGCAATATTTATTTTTCAATCATACCTCAGTAAAGCTGGAAAACATTAAAAATATTAAGTTGGTTGCTAAAAAATTAAAAAGACTTTTAATATACTTAAAAACCAATTACCAAAAATATTATAATTTTTGACATGTAGCCAATATAAAAATATTAATGAGCTATTTAACTATCATACTAAACATTCAAAATCCAATGCATATTTGTTTTCTATGAAACCCAGGCTAAATTAAGTTATTCCTTAAAGGTTACTAGAAATAGTTTCATGATCACATGGATAGACTTTTTTCAACAACCTGGAAAGAATTTGGACTCAGTGACGAGCATAAATTTAAGTACCTACTCTCACTTTTCATTTTTTGACAATCAAATCAACTCTCATGTTGTTGTCCCCTGTCCTCACTGCTAAAGTCTATGTTTTTGGTTTTTTGGTTAACAGTTACTGAGGAGTTACTATATTTTAGCCACCACAAATCAAGTACTTTGCTTGTGTTATCTTTTTTAATTCTATTAACAACCTTTGGGCAAAATACTATTATCTCTGTCTCACAGATGAAGATATTTAGGCTTGACTAGGTCAAATTATTTCCCCAAGGCCATTGGTTTAGCTGGTAAACAATACAAATATGAGTTACACCCCACTTCCAAATCGAGAGACTGCACTCTGTGATAGAAACTTCTCTTTCTATCCCTCTATCTTACTTTCTTTAGCAATTGGATCACAGTTCCCACCTCTGTCACCATTCTTTTACTAACCACTCATAGGACTATAAATCCTTGCTCTCCCTCTCTCCATATTACTTTAATTAACTCCAGAATAGCCACGAACTGAGATTGATCACTCCGAGCTATCCCCATGCATGATGGAAACTTCGAATTTTGCCTTCTGACCAAACCCCACTTTTCTACTACTCTATCTCAACCATGATCTTATCAGATGTATACTCTTCTCTGTACTGGAGCCTGGATCATCTTATTTTAAAACATATTGAGGTGTGAAACTATACTCCTGAAACTTACATGGTATTATAAACCAATGGTATATTAATGAAAAAAAATTTTTTAAAGACCCATCCCTTTCGATACTACTGGCTTCACCTTCCGTTGGGCCCACCTTGCAAATTACACTGGTCAACAAATTTTTACAAAAGTCATATCACTGAAATAAAATTAGTCATTTCATATCAATTTGTATATGCTCAACACGAATATGACAGTCAAATTCTAATTTTGGCTCTAGTTTTTTTTTTTTTTGGTAATCCGCAATAAATGGATGTTTACTCACGAAATGCATGCCAATCACTGGTCAACAAATTTTTACAAAAGCCATGCTACTGAAATAAAATTAGTCATTTCCTAACAATTTGTATGTGCTCAACACGAATATGACAGTCAAATTCTAATTTTGGCTCTAGTTTTTTTGTAATCTGCAATAAATGGATGTTTACATCACGAAATGCATGCCAAGAGTAATAGGCCTACGGTTAAGACCTGTAAAAAATCAAGTCATAGACTACTTCTTAGATTTCTTCGCTTGTCTCTTGTACAGCTGTTCAGGAGCATCTCTGGGGAGTGTCCAGCAGTAGTCAGCCAGCATTGTAGTGGACCATTTTCCCTGGTATCTTTGTTCCATTGATGCGATATCTTGATGAAAACGTTCGCCATGTTCATCACTAACCATACCACAGTTTTCAGGGAAGAAATCCAGATGGGAATGGGGGAAGTGGATCTTTAGAGACATATTGCAGCCAAGTTTCTGATACTGCATCAGCATGTCTTCTACCAGTTCTTTGTAGTTTTCTGCCCTAACATTCCCAAGAAAGTTTGTAGACACCAGGCGAAAAGCATTCCATGCTTGTTTCACATCATCCTGCAGCAAGTTGTTGAACCGGTCATCTCAATGCAGACGGAATGTTTGGGTAGACTATTCTCAACTTCTTTGGGATCGTTATTCTGCCAGAAAGAGGAGGAACCAAGCAGAAGAAACAGTCTTTTATGTGGTTGCTTGGCTCTCTCCACACCATGGGGACTGCAAATGTCATGGATGGTCTTTTGCCATTTAACCACTGTGAAAACTGTGTTGGACATGTAGCACAGCATAGATGCGGGGCCCAAGGCTTGTCTTGGTCACCAACCTTGTATCCGAAGCAAAGATGGTAAGCCTTCTTCACTTGAGAAGTGAAGAAGAGAAGATTTTTCTCCTGATTGGCAAATGTCACTTTTGCACAAATAGAGCAGAAATTGTCCACGTTATTAATGCACTTTCGAGGCATTACTGTCTGTATTATGCCTAAGTGGATAAAATAATAACAGTTCTATGGAACAGTAGCTTAAACTGTCTCTCACAAAGTCTGAAATATTTTCAATGCTCAACCTTTCTGACAGGGCTTTATAGAGTGCACTGCTGACCTCAGGTTACTTCAGCAGCCGCCGGGCAGTAGTATTGCATTGCATCAGAAAATGATGCAATCAACTCTGGATGATGTGTGTTATGCAATGGGATGCAATAGTACATCATTCTAGGCTGATTTAGGATGTTGTTGCAGTCCTACTGGATAAATTTACACAGTGAAATATATAAAATGAATTCTATGAAATATCTTCAAAACAAGAGCTAATAAAAAATTTTCAGGGTTATATTCATGTTCAGCACACCAAGATACTACAGATTAGGGCCTTTTTAAGTCAGTTATGATCTCACTATTGACCAGTGTTATCAACCACTGGACGTTCCCACAACCCTATTTTTCTCCTCTTGCCTCTTAAGTTTCTGGAGGCTAAAGCACAAATGACTCATTGGCTGGATCCTAAAGGGTTTGAGTTATTAATTTGTCTTCAAAACATTTTTTAATTTTTTACAATGATCCAGTAGTATGCTTGGATGTCAGAAATTCACCGATGAAAGAATGCATCCTGTCTTCAAGGAGCTCACAAATAGTACATTACAATATATTTATTTGGTTGTTGCCCTGTCTCTTACTGTAAGTTGTGACCATTGTGGTTCAAAAGAACCTGAGGATTGGGGACACTGATTTGTCATTACACTTGGATCAGAAAGTATTTCTACTTCATACTGAGCCTAAACGGAAACTTTGCATTTTTTTCACCATGGATCGTGCCAGCACCATTCTCCTACCTCTTCCTCTATATCTTGAATCATAACTTTCTTTCCTTCACATATGCTACTTCCACCACCACACCAGGCATAAGAATTCCCCTCAGCAAGTGCTACCTGTCAACTGTACATATCAAAATCTGAAGGAATATTGAGGCCTTTGGAGCAAGTTGAAAAAGGAAGTGTGTAAAAGAGAGAGAAAAAATATTCAGAGAGGAAGCATATGGTACAGAAGAATACAGAAACCTGGAAGTCAAAACTCATAAGGAGGGACTGTCAACTGGCTATTCTACTTGGGGAGAATTAGAGATCTTTCCCCAAGCATGTTCAGTAGGGTGGTGGAGGTAGTAGCCAGGTGGAAATGGCTTGAAAGGTAATAGGCTGAATTTGAAGTGTTTATGGTACATGCCAAGAGAGGTTAAAAAGAGTCTGGAATTCACACAACATAGTTGTGTTGAATTTAATGATCATAGAACCAACACATTTAAGAATTAATTTACAAAGAGTAGATGAAGTGTAGGAGAGTGTGAAGGTTGGGCCTGTAGTGGAAAATCATGCTTAAAGCGAGCGTGACAGGACTTAAGCTGGTCAAGTGTGCTGATACCACGAGGCCAGAGAGGCGAGAGAATGATGTCACTCCATACGGTGAAGAAGCAGCTCCAAGGGGAGAAAAGTGAAATTGTTAAATGTTGTAGGGAGGACAAGTCAGACAACTGATTAAACAATAATTTAGTTTTAGCAACTAGAAGATCATTGGGAACCTCTGCAATAGCAACTTCATTAAAGAAGAGTACTCATAAGTCAGATTGTAAGTTAAGAAAAGAAATCCCACTGAGCATAGATTACTCTTTAACTACTTTTGTAGTGAAAGGAAGGAAAGAGGAAATTTTGCCTTGAGGAAAATTTAGGGTCAAAGAAGAGATCACTGCTTTATTGTTTTTCATTGTTTTCAAGCTGGATGATGTAAATTAACTTTTAGAGAGCTAAATCATTGGAGGAAGAAGTGAATTAATAAGTAAGGTCACTAAGGAAGAAGGAAAGCATGAAATGCATAGCACAAGGTCTTAGACTAGATAGGGGAAGGAGAGAAACTCATCATCTAAATCCGGAGGGAAAAGGCAAGGATAATACTGATGTGAGATAAGTAGATATATTTGTTGAGGAAAAGGGTAACGAAGTTGGAGGAGGCCACATCTTTCGTGTTCAATATTTTCTGTGGCAGTCAAGGAAGTCATAAAGTCATAGTTCCACAAAAATAAAGTAGACTTTATTAAATACTTTCAAGACTGGAAGAAATGGTTCTCTTTGGTGACTTCTTCAGTTTCTTGATAGCAAGTGTTCTACACATTCTAATTTCACATTTTAAAAAATCTAAACTCAAGCTTTATTCAACTTTTCCAGAAACTGAAAATATAATGGATTCTTATTATGTCATAGAAAACCAATAAGGAGAAACAAAACTTACTTTAGGCAAAATCTTAACCGGATTGGGCTTAATTAGACTTCCTCTGGCTAGGGATGGATTGTGGAACTATGAAAAAACATTCAGGCTGGCAGGCTATTGGCATTTCAAATGTCTGCCAACAAAGCTTTGACCGTAGGACAAAAGTTCAGACATTGGTCAAGGTTGGGAAGTTTGGCAAAAATAGAGGATGTGGGTTCTGGGAATGTTATCAGGGCAGCAGGATGCAGTTATCACAGTGGTTGAATAAGAAATATAATTGTTTCCAGAAGAGAAGCAGAGACCTAGTTACCTGGTCAAAACTGTAATTAGAGCTGGTGACTTGATGTTGAATATTAAAGTAGAATTTATTAAATACTTTATGACTATAACTCAGTGGTTCTCAATCATGGCTGCACACTGAAATCATTCAGGGAGCTTTAAAAACCACTGAAGCTTGGATGTCACTCCTGGAGAGTATGATTTAATTGGCCTAAGGAGAGGCCTGGACATCAGGATTTTTACAAGTCTCCTTAGATAATTCTAATGGGTAGCAGCATTGAGAACTATGACCCAAATCAGAATCTTTCCCAGAGGTGGAAATGAGACTGGAGGGAATCAGAGGGTCTTAATATCCCTATAATTCTGGATTGCCTGGATAAAAACTAATTTCATCATTTGTCTGCTTCCCCTTCAACTGCATATTCTCTAACTTTTTATGAATCTTCAAATAACTTAGGTTCAAAAAAAGTTAACTATTAAAAGTTTTTTAATAGAGAATTTCTAACTTCCTATTACTTCTCAGTCCCCTCCCTCCTCCATGACCCAGGAAGTACTCATTTTGACATATTTTCTCGAAACCTTATTCGGAATATTTCTTCCCTCCATTCTTGCTGTGACCCACTTTATCCATGCCACAAATAATTCAAACCCCAATTAACTACTACACACCTAGTTGCCCTGGCCTCCCATATTTATCCTCCTTGGGATTCTAAAATCATCTTCCTGAGGCATTTGTGTTAATATTACACAATTTCTCAGCTAGCCTCAAGAGTTTCATCATCACTTGAAAAATCCTCAACTTGATATTCAAGGCCATTGTAGTGGACTCTGAAAATGTCCCTTCCCATGAACTCTCACCTTGCTCAAGTTCACCTGAAACTACAGGTGGGGACAGTTCGCAACCTGTTGTTAAATTTTCACCTCAAGAGCTCTTATGTTTCTTTTCCGTTGAAGAGATTTCCTTAGTAACCCAACAACTAGCTGCCTGCAGATGTAGCCCGGAAGTGTGGTGGAGAAATAGCCCCTATTCTGCAACGCACATCAAACGGGTAATGAGGCTTCAAAGATAAATATCCCAGCTTTCTCCTTCTCCAGTGGAATAGTTCTGCCTTGTTTCACAGGGTTTGCCAGGGTATACTCTAAAGGGAATGGGCACCGGTTGCCCACAGAGATAACTTACTCATCAATTAACTCTTTTTGGGGGAGGAGTTTTTTTCCCTTCACTGTCTCGTTTCTTCTTCTTGAGAGTAATTCTCAAATAAACAACCTGTACTCACCTGAGTCCGTGTCTGCGAATCCACTTTGAGTGGAATCCAAATGAACATGGCTTCCCATTATATCTGGTCTAAATTAACCTTAAAGCCCACTCCACACCCACACCAAACTGGGAAACTTGAAATTCCCAGAGGATTTTCTCATTCCCATGTATTATTCATATGATCCCCTTCCTTAGAAAATCCTTATTGCTTCTTCAATACCCATCTCATGTCCAGCCCCCATTAAATCATGCCCAGTATTATTACCACCACAGAGGTCTCTAAATTATCTCAATTCTCATAACTCTTTGCATAGTCCTCTCTTATTGGACCTACCCCTGTGTGTGTGTATGCATACACATACATATATAGATGAAGACAGACAGATGTATATAGACACATAAACAATAATATGACTGTGCTGGTCAAAGTAGGTCAAATTAAAAACAAAGCTTTTCCCACTGTTTAAGTAAGCAGATTTGAGGTAAAAGGACTGATGGTTCCTAGGTGAATTGGTGGTGGGAAACCTGTAGGGAATATATAGTAATGTAAAAGACACAAATAAAAAATTTTAAAAAAGATTAAAAAAAGGGAACTATAAAATCTAAAAAAATAAAAAAATAAAAGGATTTTTTTAAATGAAAGAAAACAACTATAACTATTATCTAATGTAGACATGACTTCTCAAGAGGGGAAAAAATACCAAAGTTTATCATTATTTCTCCAATGGACTATTGTATTAGAGAAAATTTTATGTTTCTAAAATAAATACTGTTACAGGTTGGACATTATTATTATATGTATAATTTTTAATATACTAACAGATGGATGCCATTATTATAATTCCACACTTTGGTAGATACTTCTATATTTAATCAGTTTTAGATAGATCGGCAGAAAAATAAAACATGACTAAAACATGATTTTCAGGCATTCAATAAAAGATAGGACATTATTTTACCAAATCTATGTGGAAAGTCACTTTTCCTTTGGGGAAAAAAAGAGCACAATTTTTGTCTCTCAAGATTGATTATTCCCTCGCATTTGGGAAAGCATTAAAATGACATACATAGTCGCAGGTACAGTTAAGATCAACATTTCTCTCTCATCTTAAAAAATACTCAGTCTTTTATATAGTGCTTTCAAAGTTCTTTTCAAATAGGATTCAATCCAACAAATATTTATTGAGACTCACATATACAAGGCCTACTGTTAAGCTGAAGGGGTACACATGTAAATAAAACAAGACCTTTGCCTCCAAGGAGCTTGCAGATACCTGGACAAATTTACTTCTGACTGAGTTGTGCATAAAACTGGCTCTGTACTAACATGAAGGATTTTAAAAATGATGGCGTACCTGCTGAAGGCGAAACCTAATTACCCTCCTATTTTATGTCTCTTAAAAGGCAACGATCAAGACTTAGAAAAGAAGATCCTAGAGGCTTACTTCCCAGTGAAATTTTAAAAGCTAATTTAAATTTAACCAAAAGAATAGAAATTACTTTGTCATCTTGCTTTTGTTCTAAAGAGAACCTTTGAAGACTTAATGTCATTTAAAACTAAAAAAGCTCTTAGTTATATACGATATTCAACAGATAGCTGGAATAGAAATAGTACACTGAAATAGTAAAAATCTGTCTGAGACTAAAAAATCTACTCAGACTAAAACAAAAAAAAAGTTCTGTTAATCATGGTGGGAGAACAGACAGACAATAGTAATTGCAAAATTAACAGGAAGCACTGGTTCACTCAAGGCCATGCAGAAGTTTTTAAAGGCTGTAACAAACACTCTCCCAACCCCTTACCACGGATTTGAGTGTTTACTGCTTTCTTACTGATGATGCTCCCAGGGGTACACTATAATTCTTATCTGATACTGGAGATATCCAATTGCTAAATTGTCCTTGATTCAAAACACCATCCAATAACTAGTTAATCCTTGCTTCTACTGATGCCACCTCAGAAACACTAACCAGTTCAATAGAGACAGAATAGCCCTTTCAACAAATGATGTTGGAAAAACAGGATATAAACATGCAAAAAAAAAAAAGAATTTGTACCCCTATCTCATACCATAAACAAAAATTAATTCAGAATGAATTAAACATCCAAATGTATGAATTAAAACTATAAAACTCTTTGGAGACAATATAGATGTAAAGCTTTGTGGTTATGGATTAGGTAGTACTGAAATATGACAACAAAAGCACAAACAACAAAAGGAAAAATAAATTGGACTCCATCAAAATTACAAACTTGACAAACACCTAACAAGAAAGTGAAAACAGAGACCACAGACTGGGAGAAAATATTTGCAAATCAAATATCTGATAAGAGATTAATATCCAGAATATATAAAGATCTCTTACTGTTGAACAACAAAACCACAAACAATCCAATTAAAATTGGGCAGACTCAAATACACCTTTCTTCACAAAATATACACAAAAGGTCAACAAACACATGATAAAATGCTCAAAACCATTAATCATTAGGAAAATGTAAAATAAAACCACACATTGCATATCACTTCACACCTAGTAGGATGCTATAATTTAAAAACAGAAAATAAGAAATATTGATGAGAATATGGAGAGGTTGAAACTCTCATAAATTGCTGCTGGGAATGCAAAATGGTCCAAACACTGTGGAAAACACTTTGGTGATCCTCAAAATGTTAAATATGGAATTATCATGTAACTTAACAATTCTACTCCTAAGTGTATACTCAAAAGAAATAAAAATATTCACCTAAACAAAAGTTTTCACCTGAATGTTTATAGTAACATTATTCATAACACCCCAATAGCACAAAAGACCCATATCCATAAAATGATAATTGAATAAATAGTATGTGGTACACTCATACAATATTATTTGCCATAAAGGGAATGTAGTACAGACATATCCTACAACATGGATGAAACTTGAAACCATTATGTTAAATGAAATAAGCCAGACACAAAATACCCCATATTATATGATTCCATTTAATGAAATGTGCAGTGTAGACAAATCCACAGAGATAGAAAACAGGTTAGTGGTTCCTATGGTTGGGTTCTAGGGAGAAAATGAGAGTGACTGTTTAATGGGTACAGGGGTTTTGTTTGAGGTGATGAAAATATTGTGGAATTAGAGAGTGGTGAAAGTTGCAGAGCATTGTAAATATACTAAAAAGCACGGAATTGTACACTTAATGGCTACTTTTTATATGAATTTTATCTTAATAAAGTTAATCTCTTCAAATAACATTTTTGATAGATTGTGAATTGTTAGATCTAAATGAGAATTACCCTTTTATTTTTGATACTTATAATAAGAATCACAGGCAAAAAGCACTTATTTCAAACTATAGAAAACATATAACTCATACTTCTCCAGGTGAACCACATATTATGAAATCATAGAGAAGCTTGAGCATTTGTGGTAAGGGCTACAGGCTGGTAGCCTTGGCCAACACAAGGGAGAGGCAGTCATAGTTAGAATTCAGAAAAGGTATGTATCATTTCACATAGCAGATATAGTAGGGTGTTTATTTTTATATTTTGGCACAGAGATGGCTGCCTACTCCAAAATCCACTTTTTCCTTCTATTCTAGTAATAGAGGCCCTGATTGTTAGCAGAGCCTATGACTATGTACAATAAAGACTACTTTTCCCAGTCTTTCCTCTAGCTAGCTGTGGTTTTGTGATTAAGTTCTGGTGAATGATATGTAAAGAACATGTTGGCATGATAACTTCTTAGTAGACATGTTCAAAAGGACATTTTATCATCCATCCTTTGTCTACTCCATCTTCTTGATAACTGGAACATAGATTTGATGGCTGGAACTACAGTGGTCATCCTGACTATATGGCAATAGGCTAATAGCGATGGTGGAGAAGAATGATGAAAGACTGCCCATGATAGGTTCTTGATGACCAAGGCTTGACAACCACGAGGATTCCATCCCCAGATTAATTATAAATGAGATAAAAATGAACTTCCGTGTTGTTCAAGGTACCAATACTTTGGATTGAATAGGACTGAGTGCCACCAACAGACACTCCTAACCTTATCCAACTAGGGCTTTTGTAACTCAAGTGAAAGGGAATATGAATTCCCTTTCCAGCATATTCCAGAAGTGAGTAAGTCACATGAGGCCAGATCCTGATATTCAATAATCACCAGAGAAAAAGGATCAAATGCTGTGTTTAAGCACAAGGCACTGTTTGAATGCATTCTTAGTACACATCTCATGGAGTTAATGAGAATTTTAAATTGTGTCAAACAATATTGTGACAGTAGAGTACTTCCACAGACAGAAACCTACTCAGATTGGATTTATTATCTTTCAAAGTGTATGTGGGACAATTGCCAATATATAGAAATCCTCTAGCTACTATGATATTAGTATCAAGTAAAAGCACAGAAAGAATCGCCAGGGAGAAAAACACCACATGCCTCAAGAATCTGTTCCTGTCTGATTGGTAGACATGTAAGAGACGTGAGTCATTCTATAATTCTGCTCTCTGAGACAGTTTGTTGCAGAATGTTCACTATAAAATATTCTTCTATGCCTGTTAATGTATGGAAAGAGGATGTGGGGTTTCTTTTTAAATAAACTGACACTCATATTAGCTACAGAAAATGTGGCTTAGGTCAACATCGTGCTAAATGA
This sequence comes from Scalopus aquaticus, assembly GCA_004024925.1. NCBI lineage: Eukaryota > Metazoa > Chordata > Mammalia > Eulipotyphla > Talpidae > Scalopus > Scalopus aquaticus. Next base: position 16,219 of record PVIJ01012981.1, on the reverse strand, counting down.
TGATGTCAACCTGCCCACTGTCACATTTGTAGGGTTCCTTGAATATACCAAGATGTTTCCCACATTGGGCTTTGGCCCAACTGTGCCTCCCCAAAAAGACTCTCCCTTCTCCTGCCAAATGCACGGCAGTGCTGACGTAAATACTAATTTCAAAAGAAGTATTTCCTGAGACTCTTCCAATGGAATGAAATAATCCACAGAAAGTGCTTAGCACAGTACTAGGAATACACTATGTGTTCAGTAAAAATCTGACAAATACACTGTCAATGTTCAGAAATGCAAAAAATGAAAAATTAGCATGCAGGACATTGAAAATTACACATGGTGACAGAGCGTGAATTTTTCAAACATCTGCAACTGTGTCATGTCTCAGGGATTTCAGTAGAGATTTAAATAAAGTACGTAGGTATAAAACACATCTTAATTCTCTTACTTGAGTTAACGGCTCATATTTAAACAAAAAAACTTTGTCTAATTTCTCTTCAGAATAATTGTATGTCATTAGTTTATATTTCAACGGAGCATCACACTATTGGCAGGAGTAACATGGCACGTGAGGATGTGCATGGGATTCTTGGCAATTAGGCAGACCTACGTCATCACATGCTAGTCATAGTAAGAGATTTAGGTAGGCATGAATGTGTCTGTGATACTAACATGTTCAATATAAAAGGAAAATTCTTTTCTTTCTTTCTTATTTTTGTAAATTACTCAGCAGAGTTTAACCTGCTAGGACAAAATTTCTACCTGGTGAATATTGACAAAGAAGAAAATAGTTTCTGGGCCCACATAATTGTTAATTGACTGGTAATGGAAAATAGAATTAGGACCTCACTGCTCTTTTATATTAACCAGGAGAGTGCTATAGAGCTTGATTTTTAATACTGATCCTGTGATCCATCTAATCTTCAAAACTGATTCTGGACCTTAGCACTGTATTTACATTCTGTATATGAATGAGAAGAGGCCATTGGACATACATGGATGTCTCTGTGGAAATAGTTCAGTGGTCCTATCAGGATCGAAATTGAGCATTGTATGTTAATAGTAAAGACTAGTGGATGAGGTTGGAATTTGCATTGTTTGCTTACAATAGATGAAATCCCATACAATAAATATGTTCTCTGACACCTCAAAGAGTGAAGACTTGTCTTAATGAAGGATGATAATATCTCCACATACCAGCTAAAATAGTGCTGCTATTTTGCAATACAACAGTTTTCAATTCATTTGGCACTCCAGTTTTGAAATTTGCGATTTGGGGGTAAATATGTAAATATTAAAATTTGCAAATTATATTTCAAATTCTATGTTTACAGTAGGATTTTATTACTATTTTGATGCTTTCATATTTAAAATAAATATGCCACTTTGTATGAAATATGACTTCACTGTGTAATGAACTTCACTGTGTAATGAACTTCACTGTGTAATGAACAGAGAGGCAAGAAGCACACCTCTGGGTTATAGGTCACTAAAGGATTTTTTTGGGGGGGTATTTTTTTTATTTTTGCATAGAAGAACTGGGGTGTAGGCCAGAGGTGTGGGGGGGGGTGAGAGAATTCACCAGAGACAGAGTGGGGAGCAGAACAGGCAGACTTACTGAAAAACACTGCTAAGGGGAGCAGCAGGCAAGACAAGAGAGGTCTGGTGACCATATGTGGATTGACTCCCTGGCTGGGGATCGAACTCAAGCCATAGTAGTGATAGTGCTGAGACTTAACCCATAGGCTACCATGGACGCCTAGTATTTGTTATATAGCATAACTCAGCCCAAAGTGACTGATAAAGAACCCAAGATGAATAAAATACTGGTGATAAAATTTAATTAAGATGTGATTTGCATTCTAAAGAAACTTATTGTACAATAGGGAAAAAAACAATATATATAATCACAGACAATATGTCAAAACTAATAGGATACATGGAAAGAATTATGATTACACTGAAGATAGACAAACCCTATTTAGGAAGTTTTGGGAATGCTTTATGTAGGAAATAACACCGAATTTGAATTTGAAAGTCTATGTAGGAGTTTAAAGATTTTTTAAAGGAGAACATTCTAGAAACAAATATGATTCAAAATATAGAGGTATAAAAGGAAATTAATTTTTAAAAGGAGTAGTAAGAACCACAATGTGTTTGGGGGAATGTGTAACAACCATGAATGTATATTGAGGGAGGGGGGTAGTTGGGGATAAATCCAGACAGGATGCTAGATTATGAAGGATCCTATATATCATGCTTGGAAGATAGTACAGATACAGGTAGATCAAAACTCTAATTTTGTTTCTGCTATTAAGTATTCTCTTCTGAAAAAGAATATTAGTTTCTTCTTCTGTAGACTGGGATCACTAACACCTAGCTCGTAGATTTGAAGAACAAGAGAGTATCTGGTGCTCAATAAATGTCAGCTCTCTCTCAGACCCCTTTTGCTAAGGAGGTTATATTTCATGCAATGGGATGTATTCAGAGTGTTTTTTTAAGCAAAAGGGTGATGGGGTTAGAATTCTGCTTTTACAAATATCAGTCTGGCAGCATTTGGAAGGTGAATGGGCTAGTGAGATGATGAGCAACCAGCCAGGAGATCACTGCTATAAAACAATTGAGATTGGGGCCTCCCTGGTGGCGCAGCGGTTGAGCGCTGCGCTGTGGAGCTGTCGGCAGCGCAGGTTCGACACCCAGCCAGGGAGATTCCCACATGGTGCGGCAGCCCGCTGCTCCCCTCAGCAGTGTATTTCTGATCTGCCTGTTCTGCTCCCCACTCTGTCTCTGGTGAGCCCTCTCACCGCCCCCCCGCCTCTGGCCTGTATCCCAGCTTGTATGTATAAATAAAATAAATCTTTAAAAAAAATTGAGATTATCAGAATATGAGTTAAGGCAGCAATAGCAACTAGTCTTTCCCATTTCTCCTTCTGAATTCCTTAGACAGGACGTGGCTATATCAAAAACCTTAACAGGGTAAGGAAGCACAAGAGAACCACTTGGTTTCTGAGGTCTAAATTTCCCCAAAGTGAATTGAATGCTGACCACTTGCCTCATCACACTAGTTTATATACTGAACCACTGCCACTGCAGACCCTGGTACTTTCCATGGCATGGTCAACAATGCTTCACCCTAGGTTTCAAATCTTCCCCCTTCTCTATCACCACTTCTGTTTCATTTTTCGCTGCTAATCTGATGAACTGATCAGTGTTAAGATGATAATGGGACAAAACATTTAATTAATTACAGCCCCCATGTTTGTTGACTGAAAACACCATTACTCCCAAAATATTATTACTATTACTTATGTTTATTATTATCACATAGTAATTATGATGTTGAGTTTTACTTTTCAGAGCAATGTTCTCAAACTTAGTTGTTTGTTAGAATTACCTAGGAAGTTTTTAAAATTCTCTCTGGGTAATACCTCACACTAATTAAATCAGAAACTCTGGGAATGAACAATGAGATATCACCTCACACCTGTGAGAATGGCCCATATGAAAAAAAAAAAAGAAACAACATGTTGGTGAGGTGTGGAAAAAGGAACCCTCTTACACTGTTAGTGGGAACAGAAACTGGTATAGCCCCTGTGGAAAGTAGTATGGAAGTTTCTCAAAATGTTGAAAATAGATCTACCATATGATCCAACAATTCCACTGATAAGTGTCTACCTGAACCATGCAAAAACACTAAGTCAAAGGGATATAGGCACACCTATGCACATTGCATCAGCATTTACAACAGCCAAGTTAAAGAAACAGCCAAAGTGCCCAACAACAGATAAATGGATCATGAAGATGTGGTATATCTACACAATGGAATACTACTTGACTATACAAAAGATGAAATCTTGGCATTTGCAACAAGAAGGATGGAACCAGAGGGGATTATACTAAGCAAAATTATTCAGAAGGAGAAAGAAAAACACGAGATGAGTTCACTCATATGTGGAATATAAAGAAGCAAAACAAAAGAACAGACAAAACCAAACCAAAAGAAGCCCTCGAAATCTAACAGAATTGAGGATACCAGGTAGGAGGGGTGGGGAGGAGGAGAACAAAGTGGAGGGTTAATAGAGTATGGTGGAAGATTGTTGGTGCTTTTGTGGTGGGTTTGATGTGGTAACATTCACCCAAAGAGGTGTAAACCTACACCCCTAAATCATATACAATATTGTAAACCAATGCTTTGTTAGTTTCAATTAAAAAAACCTTCAGGGATGGGGTCTAATTCTTAGTTATTTCTTAAACTCCTCGGTTTAGCAACAAATAGCAGCCAAATTTGAAGAGCAGAGATTTATGGATTGCTTTGCAAGCTTCAATGCACATACAGATTTTGCTCAAATGCAGATTCGGATTCAGTAGGTCTGGGGTCAGGCCTGAAAGTTTGCATTCCTGACATCCTTCTAGAAGCTATTGATGCTGCTGGTCTGTGGACCACAGCCAAACTTATTGAACCATTAACATCTCTGTTATAATACCCCTTGGGGATGTTTTAAAGGAAATATTATTATTTATGCTTATCAAGGAACATTTTTCTTTCTTCCTCTTCTGGGGCTACATTTAGAATTTTGTTTAGCCATCCCTTTCACATTGTAAATGCTTACGTGTTAGTCAAAAGCCAAAGTATTGATACTTTACTTTTAAAAAACACAACTGAGATTTGCACCCACTGAAACATTGTATTATACAATTTACCCTTTTAATAGGACTTGATGGCCTTGATATGTGACAAGCTATGCTGTCCTGACGCTTCTGAAAGAACACCAAGCAAACCAAAGCAGAATTGCAATTAACAATGTTAAATTAACACTTAATAGATACCAAGCAAGGTAAACGCATTTAGAATAACTTCCTATCTGAAGAGGAGGAACTTCAAATCAAATTAAAGTTCATCTGCAGAATTAAAGAATGCCAACAACACACATTATTTTTCTCTCACATACAAAAGAAATATCAAACTCTATTTCACTTGCATTTTGGTACATGTAGGTTTGATGTCTGTTAGCAGAATTGTTATGAAAAGTTTAATTTTTTATCTGTGTGTGTCCTTTTATATGGAATATCCACTTCAAATGTTATGGTTATTGAAGTAACCTTTAGAGTGTGGTCCTGAACCTTGTGGACGCCAAACCTTGTGTGATGAAGTCCCTGTAATACTCCCTCATATGATACAATTTGCAAAGAAACACATGTATGGACAAGCATGCATGTGCTTGCATACACACACACACACACATACACACAAACACACAGTCCTAATAGTTTCACGTTTAAACAACTCTTGCCCATAAGCTTGTGGCTCAAAGTATCAGATGAAACACATACTTGGACCTCTCCTCACAGAATCTTATTGAAATGACAAAGAAATGGTACAGATGATATAAATCTGTTCCAGTTTGAGAATAATCAATAGGACAATGACAGGCATAGATTTTTTTGAAAGATAGAACGGTGACAGAGTTATACTGGCAGATAAACCAGGACAGAGGAAACCATGACCCAGAAAACACACAGGGAAGAGCTACTGAGAAGGTGGGCATTTTCCATCCAGAGGAGCCTTGAAAGAAGCCCCCAGAGCAGAGACAGGGGCATGGGGAGCAGAAATGGGTTGCCAGAAGTTGTTCAGGTGATGGGCTAAGGAACTGTCGTGGAGTAGCATCCCAGTCAACAGGGGAATGAAAAGACGTTGCACACAGGCATCAGGTAGCTAGGTCCCAGACAATAACCAGCTCATATTACTCATCGAGCAGGTCCAGGCACTGCTTCCGGTGCTCGGTTGGGCTCTTGGTCTCTATTTGCACTGAATTCTCATGGGAGAGGCAAACACTAAATAACCCAATAAATACAGATGCATGCAGAGTGGCAGAGGTGCTTATCTGAGGCCGTTCAGGCAGGGAGGGCCTCTTTGAGGACATGGCATTTTCACAAAGCCTAACAGAAGTTTAAAAAATGAACCATGTGATCATCTGCAGGACAGGTGCAGCCATCCACGTAAAGGAGGCAGCAGTTTGAGGAGTATCAAGGAGGACAGGTAGTTTGAGCCCAGGGGGAGAGACAGAAGTTGGAGAGAGCCAGAACAAGATCCTGTAAGATTTGAGAAGCAAAGGCTTAAGCCAATAGACTTTTCTAAATGAAAGGGAAAGGCAGCAATCTCACTTCTAGTTGACCGTTACTCTTTCCATGGGGAGCTAGCTGCAGGTGGAGAATGAGGGGACGCAGGAGGCAGGCGAGGCGGTACAGCAGGAGCGGAGGTCAGGTACGGGAGCCGTGAGTCAGGCTGGCAGCGGTGGAAGGGGTGGGTGAGTGTTGGATCTGAGGTGCATACGGAAGGCAGAGTCCTAACACTGACTGCAGGGGGGCTGCGGGGTGTGGATCCAGGACGCCCACTGTCAGCAGAGGTCAGATGGCGTCAGGAATCATGCCCTCGTAATGTCCTTTAAGTTCCCGGATCCAGCCAAGAATTGAGAGCAGGCCTTGTGAGGGTTCTGGTTTTGCCTCAACTCTTGAACAGATTGAAAAATCCTAAGAACCTGTGGATAATTTAGAAATGGCCAAGATACATGTAATACTATACAACTCTTACACTCGCAGAAAGTTTTGGCTATCTGGTGAGAGTCTAGTGCCTTGCTGATAAATAATGCCCCCCCAACCCACCCCCGTCTATCTATGAGTAGCTGGTAACAAGTTAAAACAAGGTTCAGTCAGGACACATTATTCTCCAATGCGGGATAAATCTTCTCGCCTGCTTTCCCTCACTCAAGCCTTCCTTATCTAAAGAACTGAACATCTTGGGACATAACAGTAACATGGTTTTCCAACACGAACAAGCTCAGCAAAAGAGCTGAGGTAGTTCCTGAATCACCTCCACCAACTCCAAGACCAGGCAGGAGTCACCGCAGGGCAGCAAATTAAGGAAGCTGCTGAGCTGTGGACATCTCTTTCAGAAGATGCTGACCCCTGCTTTGTCTTCTTCCCACACCTCTGTTCCAAGCACCAGTGAGTGGACAGTTCCATGCACACTGTGACTTCTCCTCCTGTGCTTTGCAACACTGAGGGTATCCACGGAAACTTGCTGGTAGCATTCAACCTTGAGGGGTGGAAACTAATGAACAGGTAATTCTGGCACCTTGTTTGGGTGGTGATTCTGGGAGCACTCTGCACATTTCCCCAAAGGCCCTGGGGGACTCGCTCCTGTTCCTCACACAGTAATGCATCTTTAGACAATCGACTTTCCCTCCTTCCCAGTTTTACTTCTTTTTGCATTTTTACCACCACTTCATGGGATCACTTCCAGGCTGTGTACACAATGCTCATCTAGCACCTTTCTTCAGAGAACTCAAGCTAAGGCGGCTTCTTTCTAATAATCTAGTGACACCCATCACGGCAAAAACATCAGTTTAAGAAATGAGAGTTTTTATTTTCCTCTTATCAGCATTTAGTTCTGTTGCAGAACTATCCACTTAGATCTATTCACATTTTTTTTTTCATTCTTCGTATGTTTGTCTTTGTGGGTTCAGGAAAAAAAAACATCTTTACAGCACTATTGAAGTTAAATGCTTTTAATGCCAAACTCTAATAACTTATTATTGATTGTAGGATCCCTTAGTTCAAATGTGTTGGATATGTGTATGTATAATTTCAAATACACAAATTTGACTTAGTTGGGCAATATATTGTTAAATCTAGTGCTTCTGACTTAAAAATTGCAATCTGGTTGTAATAATGGATTTTTGTGAGGTATTATTAATCATTTCACACATTCAACACACTTCACACATTCATGGTGAAGTAAACACAGATAATATATTTACTCTCACTTTTGAGATTATCCAACTGGAAATCAGAGCGGTAAACACGGGGAGCTAATGTTGTGCAAAAGGGACCTGGGGTGACCAGGGCTGGGGAGACAGTTAAAACCCTCATAGTCAGGGGGAAGGAGAGAAGGCTGGACAACTTTGAAGTTAAAAGGTCCTTAAATCAGGCCTCCCTGGTGGCACTGTGGAGCTGTCGGCAACTGCGACTCGGGTTCAACGCCCAGCCGGGGAGATTCCCACATGGTGCGGCAGACCTCTCCTGCCTCGCCCACTGCTTCCCTCAGCAGTGTATTTCAGTCCACCTGAACTGTTCTGCTCCCCACTCTGTCTCTAGTGAACCCTCTCGCTGCCCCACGCCTCTGGCCTGTACCCCAGCTTGTATGCATAAATAAGTAAATCTTTAAAAAAATAAAAGGTCCTTAGATCTAGAAGGGACTTTTCACTCATTGTCACCCACTCTTTCACTCAACAGATCTTTGTCAAGTGCTTTTAATGTCAGGCAATGTACAGGCATTCTAGGCATAATGATTGTGGGGAGTTACGTGAAGTAAATTTGGGGGGAAGAAGAAAGCAACTCCCTAGGAGGGGAATGTTACACAACTTCAGACCCTGATAAAAGGGGAGTCTGTAACTAAAATTGCCATCACCATTAGCAGACATGGCCATATGGACCAATGGAGCAATGATTTTAAATTGGCCAGTCAAATCAGTTTGAATCACTTGTCAACCAATTGGGGCAATGCTTTTTAAACCTGCCAGCCAATCGAATTTATTAGATAATGTAAATCAACATTTGGTATTTGGGTGGATTCAAAATTGATAGAGTAAAATAAATTGATTTGAAAAAAAAATAAATTGATTTGATGAGTATTTTCCCTTGAACAGAATGCTTGACTGATTTGGAAAGTTGATATTAGAACATTTCAGAATTACTGTGATTTCATTCATCATTATTCCAGCTCAGCAGCTATGCGACCCCGAAAGCAGGGGACTACCTTCTTTTTAGCTCATCAGAAGGAAATAACTAATGATGTCTTGATCTTCATTACAGATTTCATGAGTCAGCAACTAAAGCCTATTCATTTTTCCGTAAACAGAACTTTTAAAAGCCTGGGTCTTGGAAAGGAAAAGGAGGGAGGCTATGTCTTGGATTTAATCAGCCACTATTCTTCTACAATAGTGTTTATCCAATATTTACCTTGAAAAGTAAGGAAAACACTATTGTTACTCTCTGCCACCTGTTAACTGAAGGAACTGGATTCTGAGGCGTTCCAGCTTTCTGACACCCACAATGAAAATTCAAATCAGGTTTCTGATCTCTGCCTTCTCAGGTCAAGAACAGCTTGCCAGGCAAAGGTCAGTTTTACAATATTACCCTGCTTTATCCCCACCTGGACTACACTCCTACATCCTTTAGTGAAAACTGCATGACTTTGAAGTTGAAGGTTGCACTCAGGCAGGCAGAGCAGCTTTACTCCCACCCTGAGTTGGAACAGATAATAGATTCTGCAGAGCAGGTGTCCAATTGACCAAGGTCATGGAACAATGACTCAGTGTAAATATCCAAATTGCAGTTGAGGACAAACTCAGTACATGACAGGTGCAGTGGATGAGTGTCCTTTTGTCTAGCTGTCACAGTGATCTGAGGCTACAGAACAATTCAAATCAAGAAGCCTGCCTTAGAAGGTTACGTCTGCACTAATCCTGTAGCAACCAGCAGGCTGGCATTTCTTGGTGTGAATCTCTGCACTGGTGTGTCTAGATGATTTTCTTTCTCAGGAACTCTGTGTTTGGGGGGTGTGGGGGGAGAATGCAAAGTGGAAAAATGAAGTCAGTTTTTGCCTGCCATTTCCAAGGATGAATAGTTGTGAAGGACAAGCAGGCAATCTCTCCGTAGAAACAGTCAGTCCAAAGAACCTAGGAAGTCCTGCGAGAGTTGCAAATAGACGGTAACTTCAAGAAAAACACAAGAAAATGAGAAGACTCTGCTCCTGGGAAAGAACAGGAATTATAACCAATGTATTACAAGTTCATGATTCTCAGCACTGTACTGAAATTTCAGTGTGAGACAATGCCCAAAAGTCAAAGGCAAAGGCATCAAATACATGCCAGGTATGAATGATTAAAGTCACAAAATGCATTTAAGTTACTGGGATTTAAATATTCACTGACACACAGACACACAGACACACACACACACACACACACACACACACATACTAGATGAGGTTAAAAAACTTAGAAAAATACCTGAATTATATAGGGTGAGGAGGTGTATATGAAAATAGTTTGTAACATTTTTTTTCTGGTTTCATAGATGAATAGGCTAATGTAATGTTAAATGCTGTGTTCAATGCCAAATCATTAGAAAGCGAATGAGTGTAAACCCAAGTTGCTTTATATTTTCTACGTGGCAAAGAGGTCAGCAAACATTTCTGTAAAGGGTTGTTTGAGAGACAAAATAATAACAACCCTTGAAGGACTTAGAACAGGGTATACATTTTAATATTGGCTTATAGAATTTTCCCCATTTCACAATTAAGGGGGTTAGGTTAAGTTCAGTGTTGTATTTTTAGAGTGGAAGAGCCCAAATTCAAAGCCATGTATTTTGACTGTTATGTAAGTTATTTTGGCATTTTAACACAGGGCCTGTAGCATGATAAATATCAAAAAAAAAAGGCCTCCAGAAAGTTCTGAGTTCGGTGGAACCTACTAACTTTTCGTCCCTTCAGGGTTAGGACAGCAATAGTTGTGCAGGAATGCTTGTCCTCTGTGTCCTAAGTAGAAGCCATAGCCTTCACCTCTTTCTCTAAAGATACATTTGGCCAAAAGGAATATTTTTAAGTGCCTACTATGTGCCAGACCTTGTCCTAGTTGCTGGGATACAGTGACAAATTCCTTACCATCAGGGGACTTATACTTGTAAGGGGTTGACAGTAAGTATCAACTAACTAAATAAATCCTATCAGACTCTGATAAGTGCTAGGAAGAAAATAAAATGGGGTAGTATAATGTGAAATTAGCGCTGGCAGCTTAAGGTGGGGAGTAAGTTAGGCTGGATTTTTCAGCTAAGCTGGTTGGTGGTTCTTTAAGCAGGAAGATTGCTGAGGTATTAATGACAATACTAAAAGTATTACCATGAATACTGGAAATGGCAAATGGTGAAATGGACAATGAGGTAACATTTCCAATATATATTATTGTTATAGACCAGGTGACCCATTCAATGTTTGGAGTCTGGGCTGAGAAATGTGTACATTCAGATAAAGAATGTGGCAGCTTCTAGATGTGGGGGGTGGGGGGTGATGGTAGACTTTCCAAGAAGAGACAGAATAATGGTAGTGCCGGTATAGTGTTACTGCCTAATCCTAAAGTTATCTCACGTTATCTTTTTTAAAAAGGAGAAGAAATAAGGGTTGATACATCCAACACTGATAATGTGCCAAGCATTTTACATGAATTAACTCATGCATCCTCCATGAGGATCACCTCACAGAGACTATTGTCCACATTGTACAAATGACAAAACTCAGGCACAGGTGGTTTAAACAGCTGTCTCATGGAAGACTGAATAATGCCAATCTCCCAATGATGTCCATGTCCTAATCGTACAACCTGTGAATCTGCTATATTAAAAGGTAAGGAACTTTGCAAATGTGATTTAACTAAGAATTCTGAGATGGGGAAATTACTTTGGATTATAAGCTTTTGGCATCATAAAGGTATAATCATAAAGATAGTTAAAAGAATTAGAAAGAGGCTAGAAGGAGAGGTCAGAGTAATGTGGCCAGCAGCCAAGGAATGGAGGCAGCTTCAAAAAGCTGGAAAAGACGAGGAATTAGATTGTCTCTTAGAGCTTCCCAAAGGAATGTTACCTTGATTTTAGCCCAGTGAAAATGATTTCAGACCTCCGACCTCCAAAACAGTAATATAATAAGTTTGTCTTGCTTTAAGCCACTGCATTAGTGGCCATTTGTTACAGCACTGATAGGAAACTAATACACTGCCTAAGGCCAAAGAGGTACAAAGTATCAAGATCAGGTTTAAAATTGAGACAACTTGGTGCTGGTGCCAGAGATTTAACTACTGTATTATAGGGTCTCTCACAGGCAGAATAGAAGTTTGAATGCAAAATAAGTGTATCTAAGATTTTCCTCTTATGCTCAGAATTCCAGGTCCCAGAGAAACTTACAAAAAGGGAGAAGGGATCCTGTACCAGTTAACATATGCCAGTCCCCTTCCCTGTTCCCTTTCCTGCTCCACCTCTTCAGTCTTAGACCCAAGAGATTACTAAATAAACCTCAATTTAGAGATGACTAAAGGGTTATTTTGAACTTATCCAGCTGGTTGGTAAAACAATCTGCTAGTTACACAAGTGGCAGGTGGTAATGTGGGGACACTGATCTTAGGGCCTGTGTTGTACCCAAGGAAGGAGGCTGTATGCCAAGTGAGGACCCAGATTTCCTAAAACCTGTATATTTCTCATCTTTCGCCTAGGAAGAATGGGAGAAGAAATGCTAATTACACATCTACCTAATGTGATACCTCTAGAAGAGTCCAAGTTCCAACCGTAGTAAACTTTTAGTTCCTATAATTATTACATTCCCAATATTAGCAACTTATACATCCTGGTTGCTGTTGTGGCTCTCTAGGCCACATTTTCTAGGACACAGGGGGCACTCATACATATTAATTGAATTAAACAGAACACTTAAGATAGCATCCATAGACCAGACCTTTGAAAACTTTAAGGTGCATATAAATTCACTAGATATCTGCTTAAAACGCAGACTTAGAGTCAGAGCTCTCTCTGGTTGCTGCCTGAGCTTGGGTAGTTCTACTACCCAAGGGTACTACTTGGGAAGTTCCCACCGATGCCGATACTGCTGGTTCATGGTCTCTATTTTTCAAGGTCCCCTGAAAATGAGACCTCCTTCTCCGTATACAAAATATGCCATTCAACTTTTAGTGAAGATTTACAAAAATGGCAGAGAAATATCCCATTTTAGACACTTCTGCTCACCAATGTAGGGAACAAATTAATGTCAGAGTTCAATGAAAAGAGTTGGAACAGTGCCCCAAATCCCTGCTCCCTGAACTCTGCTCTCACCTCCCAGAGACAAGAAAGGTGGAATGAGAGGAAGGAGGGACGTGCCCAGGAGCTCCCACGCCCCCGTTCCTTTTCCGTTTTCAGCCTTTAAGGAGCATTTGCCCCCCTTTGAACCGCGGAGGTCACGGGCAAACACACTGGAGCGCCGCGCCGCGCCGCGCCCTTGCCCGGGCGGAGGCGGCCGACGCGCGTGCGTGCACTCTCGGTATAAATAGATCCCAGGCGGCGGCCGCTGGACAGAGCCGGGCTGCGGGCACCGCCGGCCATGGCGGGCGAGGACCACCAGTGGCAGGGCAGCATCCTCTACAACATGCTCATGAGCGCTAAGCAAACACTTGCGGCTCCGGAGGCGCCCGAGGCGCGGCTGGGGGGTTCATGCTGGGGCTGCTCCTGCGGCTCCGAGCCCCCGGTGGGCAGAGAGGGGCTGCCGGGGGGGCGTGCAGTGGCGCTCCTCTACCGCTGCTGTTTTTGCGGTGAAGACCACCCGCGGCAGGGCAGCATCCTCTACAACATGCTCACAAGCGCAAAGCAAATGCAGGCGGCCCGAGAGGCGCCCGAGACGCGAGTGGGGGGCCCGTGCTGGGGCTGCTCGTGCGGCTCGCAGCCCGGAGTGGGCAGAGAGGTGGGCACAGAGGGACTGCAGGGCGGCCGGGCCATGGCGCTCCTGTACCGCTGCTGCTTTTGCGGTGAAGACCACCCGCGACAGGGCAGCATCCTCTACAGCTTGCTCACCAGCGCCAAGCAAACGCACGTGGCTCCGGAAGCACCCGAGGCGCGGCTGGGGGGCTCGTGGTGGGACCGGTCCTACTGCGCGCAGAGGCTGGGGGGCAGAGAGGAGCAGCTGGGCGGGAGGGTCGTGGCGCCCCTGTACCGCTGCTGCTTTTGTGATGAAGACCACCCGCAGCCGGGCAGCATCCTCTACCACATGCCCGGGCGCGCAAAGCAAACGCACGCGGCTCCCGAGGTGCCATCGGGGGCCCCCTGGTGGGATCCTTCGTGTGGCGCGGAGCGCCGGGTGACCCTCAAGAGCCCACAGGTGGTCTGTGAGGCAGCTTCTGCGGGCCTGCTCAAGACGCTGCGCTTCGTCAAATACTTGCCCTGCTTCCAAGTGCTGCCCCTGGACCAGCAACTGGTGCTGGTGCGCAGCTGCTGGGCGCCGCTGCTCATGCTGGAGCTAGCTCAGGACCGCTTGAACTTTGAGACGGTGGAGACCGCGGAGCCCAGCCTGCTGCAGCGGATCCTCACCACCAGGCGGCAGGAGACGGCGGGAGAAGAGCCGCCGCCCGTGCCCACGCGGCCGCTGCACCTGGTACCTCCGGCGGAGGCTGGGCGTTTGCCATCGGCTGCCGAGGTCCAAGCCATCAAAGGCTTCCTCGCCAAGTGCTGGAGTCTGGACATCAGCACCAAGGAGTACGCCTACCTCAAGGGGACCGTGCTCTTTAACCCGGGTAAGGGGCGCCGGCCTGGGGCTCTGGCTTTTCTTGGATCAGAAAAGCACTGGACAGTGCCCACCCTGGGCTCAGGTGCTCAAGTTTTCCGTGGCCAGGGGAGTGTCAGGGGCCAAGTGAGCACTTGCCACTGACAGCGGAGTAGGGGGCGCTCCAGAAACGCTCCTGGCAGCGTAGGTGGGCTGCTGTCATAAACTCAGCCAAAGGTGGGTTGAGGGGAGTTTGTTGAAGTTTACACCCCTTTCCGTTAGCACAGGAAAGTTTGTGCCTTCAAGGGATATGACTATTCCTTCTCCTTTACTCTTTTAAATCCAGTGGCATAGCTTTTTTTTTTTTTTAAAGTTCGTGCTAACTGCCAATTCTGCAACTTATCTGAAATCCATTTCTGAAATTTACTAGAACCTTTTGGTTGGAGGAAATGTATTAAGGCTAGCAAGAAAGGAATCTTTGTTAAGGTCCCATCGGGAGAGCATTCCTGGGGACACTGTCAGACAGGATAGTAGACTAGGTCATTTTTATGGTCCTGAGCAGCTGGCCTGTCTCATCCTCCAAGGGCAGGAAAAAGACACTAGGGACACAAAACAAGAGCGCTATACTTCAGAGACTGAAGAGACCTTCTAGTCACCCCCTGTGCAGGTGTCCTAGTCCCAAGTGACCTTATTGCTACATAAATGACCAGGGAGGCATGGAGCATGGGACCCCTGCCTCCTGGACCCAGTGGGATATCGGCTGCACCACACTGTTGGGTGCTGTACACTCTGGCCCCACACCAGGCAACGAAATCATCGAAGACCATCTCCCTGAACAACCCAGCACCTGGTCGAGTATGTTCTCCTGCTAGAGTCATCTTCAACCAGCATCTTTCCAATGTGGTCACGAGTGGGCAGGAAGGTTCCAGGCAGCCTGAGTTGGGGTAGTTTTGCTAATACTCCCTCCATCCCCTTTTCCCCTGACATCAGGAATCTCAGGTTATGTCCTTGGCTTCTGCTGAGCATTTTTGAAGGGGATAGAGCAGCATTTAATGGGACAGTCATGCATTTAGTACTCACATTTCAGGGTGTAGAGATCTCAGCTCATCCCCGTGATCCTTGTGGGCCAGCCTTTGCTTTTACCATTGTCTTCCAAATGTGCCTGTGGGGGGTGGCTTGTTTAAAGTCTTTCCAGGCCCCCTCCTCTAGAGGTTCTGATTCAGCAGCTGTGGTCCAGGGTCTGCAAATCTGCATGCCTTAATAAGTACCCCCAGGTGGTTCTTAAGATCACTTGGAAAACTGTTTTCTCGCTCCTTCAGTCACTGTTATTAAGCATCCACCGTGGGCCTGTTCTGTTGGGATACAAAGGTGAGACAGCTCAGCTTCCAGAAGTTTACATTCCACTAGTCACCCCATTTCCATCACCCTGTTTGCATACTGTGTCTCTCACAAACATACACCTGTCCCTAATTCAACTGTATTTCTAAATCTTCTCTTAAACACAAACATACCTCACTTAGGGGAAAGGAAATGCATGTTAAATGCATGGTCTCTCTTTGTTGTTTATCCATTTGTGTTCCCTGATCTTTATGTTGAAACTTTTTTTTTAATGTGGGGTTTATCTATTTGCCTTCTCTTTCCTGAGTTTAAGGTAAGGATGTCTTCTTAAAGTGACTGGGTGGGGGTGTGGATAAGGAGGGGTATGGCGGGAAAGCAGAGAAAATTGATGTACATTTCACAAAGGGAAATTTTTTTTTATTGTTATTTATGTCTTTTACATTTTGTATTCCCCTTGGGTAGCCCACCACCAATTCACCCGTGATCCATCTCCATGGTCCCTTGTGTTCTTTTCTATTCCATTTTGTGCCCTTTTCCTTCCCTCCCTCC
>PVIJ01012980.1:0-47087 GCA_004024925.1 Scalopus aquaticus | reverse complement strand
AGAAAAATATTGAATGGTTGCACTTATAACAGGACTATAGGGAAACCAAATAGGAGAGAGACACTCAGTGGGCGGGGGTTGGGGGGTGGGGGGGCGGTGTTAAGGGCACAAAATGGAATAGAAAAGAACACAAGGGACCATGGAGATGGATCACGGGTGAATTGGTGGTGGGCTACCCAAGGGGAATACAAAATGTAAAAAACATAAATAACAATAAAAAATAAATAAATAAATAAATAAAAGATTTATTTATGTATGAATACAAGCTAGGGTACAGGCCAGAGGCGTGGGGCGGTGAGAGGATTCACCAGAGACAGAGTGGGGAGCAGAACAGGCAGATCGACAGAAATACACTGCTGAGGGGAGCAGCAGGCGAGGCAGGAAAGATCTGCTGCACCATGTGGGAATCTCCCCGGACAGGCGACGAACTCTCTTCACTGCTGCCGACAGTTCCACAGCACAGCGCTTAACCAATGTGCCACCAGGGAGGCCTGCCACGGAATTAAATGATGCAATTTTGTGTTTTGCTTTATGAAGACACAGGTCATTCCTTTTTTTATTTCTTTTCTTTTTTTAATCACTGAGAGTTCAAGGGAAGTTTGCTATTCACTGAAAGAGATAAGAAACAGCTTCCAACTAAATATCTGTGGTTTCAATACATGTGTGCTCACTCTCTCTCAGCATATTAATCAACAGACTTTTCACTAACCTTTTACTTCCTACAATAAGTCTACTCCAAGCCTAAGAGGTTTCTCCTTAGCTCCTCTGACTTTTGAATCCGGAAAAAAAAATGCAGCTAGCTACTTACTTAATTATATATTTTGCCATATTTTTCTTTTCCTCTAATGTCTCAGTTTTTATTTTTGGAAAAAGCCTCTATTATAAATTTAATAGATTAGCACAGTTCTAACACTGTGACTTGAACTGAACAGCTATTCAAAAGAAAACCAAACTATACAAATTTTGCTTAGGACAAGTATGAGTTATCACTTTGTAGTGATGATTTTCAAATTATTGTTTCAAAAGCTTTTCTTCACTATTCTTCAGTTGTCTAAGAATCATACTTCACTCACATCTAACTCATATCCCCGCCTTGAGAACATTCCGAGGCTATGTTTCTTTATCAAATTAATTGAGAAAAGAGTCGCCCACCAGAAAATTCCACCTACATGAACACTAACTGAAAAGGCCAGGCTCAAATGGGGACTGATCTGAATTTCTCATCAAGTAGCATTTTAAAGTATCACAGGCAAAATCGCCTTAAGCCCGAAAAAGCTCTGATGCCATCAGAGTTACCCCAGGATCAAAAAACAATTTTCAATGTTTATTGCAAACTTTGTAAATAAGGTTTTTCCTTCTCTGTAACTCTTATTAAAAAATCTTCTAATATTTTTGCTGCAAGGGAGTAACATTAGGAAAGATTAAATTTAAGGAAAAGTTGAGATACATTTAAAAAATACAATCATCACGATTGATAATTGGCGTACCTAGAAATGAAACAGAGCTGGGAGAGATGGCAAATTCAAATCAGTATATAAGCCTGTGATAGCGACTATCCAAAGAAACTATTTCCACTCATTTCTAAAACATTAATCACCACGCTGACATCCAAATTCCTTTCACATTGGTGTTTTTATGGGCTTATGAGAGCAGTGAGTAAAGGCTGATGGTTTCAGCTTTCTTGCCAACTGTGACTGCCAACTACTGCCTGCCACACAGTAGAGAGGAATAGTGAAGTTGCTTCTGAACTTTGTAGAAAGGAACAGTACAATCAGTGATGTGTGCCATGATGGCAAACTAGTACTACTTGTTTTGGCTATTCCCCAGCACGTGTAGAAGGATAGATGGAAGGCTACGCTTTAGGAGATCCTTTGCAGATGGACAACTCCACGTGATCAGTGCTGACCACAGACTGTGCTACTTAACATTCCATGTCTCTCTTTCCCAAATGTGGTAAATCTTGAAACCTTGAAATAAAGGTGCCACGAAATAGTGGTGGACTAACATGAGCCAATCCTTGGGGAACACATCCATGGAGAGTCACCTGAAACTACTGTGGGCTTTGCAAGTATGAGAAATAAATCATGGCTGTCAAGTTCCAGAAATTTGGTATCATTTGTTATAGCATTATAACCCATTTGACTTCTACCACAACTTTCAGAGCAGGGACAGGAGGTAGGGGTGCCCAGACAGTGTATTTCTTAGAAGATCACAAATTAATAATCAGATAGCACATTTAAAACACCCACCAGGGTTGGGAGGCAATGAGAAAATGATAAAAAATAAAAAATAAAACACCCACCAATATCATGGTGAATTTTCATTTGGTGGACAGGGACTCTTGTCCATCACATTGCTTACTTCCTTTTAATCACTACCAACTGTGATTAGAATCTTGACTCATACTTGCCTCTTTCATTCTTTCTCTACATACACATGCTCCTGAGCAGACTCGATACATCATAATGATAAATATAATGTGTCTTTATGAAGAGTGAAAGGTAGTCACCCTTATTGTGCCTTTTGTCAAAGCCTGTGAACACCCTTGGGTGTTACACTTTTAAGTATCTTCGTCGAGAGTTTACTTGGGCTAATCTCTATTTTGGCAGATGAACCAAAGCTTTGCCATTGTATCAGGAATATCCTCTTACATTTTAACAGATATGTGTCAGCAGGATTTCATCAGATAAGCTATCTGCAATATTGGAACAAATGACCACCACCTTAGGAAGAAACCAAATGCATCCATAGTTCCTACTAGGTGACAAGCACTGTTACATGCACTTTACTTATATCAATACATCCACTAATCAATAGGCATTGGTATCAATACTGACAACCTTGGGAGATCCCTGTCATATTTTCTGTCATTATACCGATGAGACATCTAGTGTCTTAGTTTATATACCCACAAAGAACACGGATTTTTTTATCATCATAAATGAGAATAAAGTTTTCATGATACATAGGTGAACAGATAAAATTTCAGATAATAAAAAAACTGTCACTGTAAGTTTATGCCATATATCACAAGACATAATTTTTACTACCATTACTTTTACACTGTTTATCTGAAATTCACATTTATCCAGGCTCCTATATTCTTATTGCTGCTAAACCTGGCAATTCTAAATTAGAAACTAAATTTGCAATTTTCATCAATATTCAATATTTTTAACTTTGTTAAGCAACCAAGATAAGCTGGTGGTACCTGACTTTTATCAAAGAAAGTTAAAGGAGATACAAAGGGGGGAAAACCTTTCATTCTGGTCTATGAAAAAATAAAATGCCAAAAAATATTTCATTACAGAAAATTTGCTTTTCCTTTCCTACTACACAGTCTGTGGCATTTGAGAAGCATTCAGATGTTGATATAGCTATTCTCAGAGTGGTCACATTTTATATCTAAATTGGTGAAAATCCTGCCTGTGTGTCTCTAAGGTACTCACTTTGTTTGGGTTTGAGGGTGGAGGTTGCTAGAAAACAGAATTTTCTTCTTATTATGATTATTACTTTTACAACACGAGGCATGTTCAAACACCAGCATGAATATTCTAGCTCAGGCAGAGATAAAAGGTCATAATAAATAGGCAATAGTTCTCTCCCAATATATTCCTGGAAACGTCATTGTCAATCATATTCAGTAAAGTAAATGAAAAATAATGCTTACCATTGCAGGAACATGCACTGACTATAGCATGCTGGGGACAAATAATGAAATAGGTGTAGGGTGATACTAATATAATTTTCAAATCTGAGATACCTTGGAATAAAGTGCTTCAGAGACACTTAATAACATTTTAGACTCTTGGTCTCTCTTTCATGTTCTTTTTCATGTCCGCCTGTGAGTTATTGCCAAGAAGCTAATATCTACTCTCAGCCCAAAGCACAGTATGTCCCCAATCTCCATTTATCAAGAGTTTCAAAACAACGTGTTGATCTTTCTGCTTGCTGTGAATATTAATAAATTAAGATCTTTAAACAGTCTAGAAAGAAGTAAGAAATAACTGCCAAGAGCTTGGGTGCAGATGATGTATTTACATACATTAGAGAAGTACCATTAACAGTAATTAATGGTGCTTTTACATCTCAAAATGCATTGCAATTGACTGTCAATTTGTTTGGGAGGTGTCTGCAATCATAAAATAAATCTCATTCTACATGAATACTTAGTAATTTTTACTCATTTTAAACTCCTATCCACTATTCTAAACTGGGGCAATAATGCACGGTTTTATGAAAATAATTTTTTAAATTTAAGACTTTTATTGAACTTTATTAACGTTAATGAAACTGAATTGCTTAAATTCTACCTTAATTCAGAATGTTTATAAAGGTCATGAAGGCTAATTTTAAATGCTGTATTTTGGAAAAAACAAATTTGGTTAGTAAATGACTATAAATTAAAATATAATTCCACTACTTTCTAGAGAAATCCCCCAGTTAGTACTATGCAACGTCATTATGAGAGGTTTGAAATTTAAACATAACATTGTTATGAAACAGAAGAGACACAAATATTGCGGAGAATTTCATTAACTTCAAATGCTCTTTTTGACTTAGTCTAACTTTTGATTAGAACTGAAGTACATAGCAAACTAAAGAGAATATGTATATCAAATGAACTTCCATGTGAACTTAAAATTAGAAAACATATCTCCCCTAAGTCAATACATCCTATAACATTTCACAATGACTTAAGTTCTATTTCACTTGAGAAAACTGAGTGAAATAGAAAATAAATTTGCTTATAACTAACATGCTTAACCCAGTGTGCAGTCTTTCCATGAAGAACAGAAATTGCAGAAACAGTTTTAAGGAATCCTACTATCATTTGCATATTTCTAGACTGGGAGTTTCTCAGTTCATTTTACTTGGTCCCCTTTATTTCAACTAGGAGTAACTGCTGAGTGTTCAGCTCTTTGATAGTAAATCTTCACAATTCCTCATGTCAATATATGTGAAAGTTTAAGTGAGTTTCTTTGTGCTGTTCACAAGATGGTAAGAGAGTTTATAAAGCAATAAACCCTAAATATAAAACAAAAAACAAATGCTGCATGATTTTACGAATTTAAGGAAATACGTAGGAGGAGTACTAAACACACTTGGCATGTTTAAAAATATACTTGGTGCTTGTCAACTCTCAGAGAGTACAGACATATTGTTTGTTTTATCAATAATAACAAGAAAAGCATGGGGAATTGATCATGAGCATATTTTCCTTCATCCTAACCACAATAATAAGACCTACATGCTACATTTATTTTGTGATTAGGCAAAAATCTGACAAATGAATTCTGGGAAGGCAAAGCTAGTTATTTTGATGTGTTCTTAAAGAATTCTAAATCAAGAAACTTTGCCCTTCTTTTAACATAAATTCTTTCTTCTTACCCATACAACAAAGATGAAAGCATAAAGAGAAATTATTGATATACCTGAGTAACTAAATGAAGACATGCTATTTGAATAATAGCTCATCTCAGAGATAAGGAGCCAGTATAGACATGTATCTCCAGTAAAGTATCTACTCAAAAAAGTCTATTTCCTTATCATATATTTACAGAAGTCTTACTTAAAATATCAGTAAATTCACCAGTCACACATTGCCATCTGACCTTTGAATTCTGTTGTTCTCTCATAACAAAAGGCAAAACTCACATAATATCTCCAATATCTCATCTGCTTAAAGCAAGGAAGATAATATCTATACAACAAGTCCTAAACACTTAAAAATTCATTCTCACTGATACATGGGAACATGAGCACCAGGAGGGATTGAATGCTCTGCTTGGATTTTTGCCGTCAAGGAAAATCTACTCTATTGACAGTATGTGTGTATGACAGTGATGAACACTTTGAAAAATGATACCTGCTCTTAGTACCATGGATCCAGGCATCCTTAAAATCTTGCTGGTTATAAAATATCAGGGGCAAATATTTTATGACCCACATTGCAATGTGATGTACAATGTGTTTCCAGGTACTTTTTGCAGTACTACATTTCAATCTATTCCTGGGGTCAGGGGAATCTGGTTTTGATCATGTGCAATACTTGCCACTTAGTTAACTTCCTGCCCTGGTGATTCCTGGAACTCATACGTTGGCTGTGTGCAGATACTTAAAACAACCATGGCCGATTAAGGTAGAGAAGGTGGGGGCACTGTTATTTTCAACACACATGCAGGTTCAGGACATGCAGGTGGCACATGATCATGCTGATAAATAGTGATGATAACAACCACCAAGATTTACTGAGAGAGGGCTGCATGTAGTGTGCTCTACACAGCGTTTCACAATGTCATTGTGAGTTCAAAATTATTAGCAACATCAATTACCTGGCCCCAGGTCATCAGGAGTCAAAAACAAAGCCACGTGTTTACCGAACTCACTTTGTCACCACAGTCACCTGTATGAGAAGTCAGACTTGAGTGAATCTAAGCTCCATCTCCCATTATAACTTTGAGCAAGATACTTGACCTCACAAAGTTTCAGTTTCTTCATCTGTAACGTGGATGTTAGCTAGCAGTACCCACCTTACAGGCATTAGAAAAATCACTTGAAACTTATAAACAAACAAGAAGAAAGGATGCCTTCAGTATAGTGTAGTGGGATAGATGTATTTACCGGGCCATTTTACAACTCAGATGTTTGAACTGTAGGGACTGGCATGATATTATCCTATTATGTATCTAACCCAACAATCTATCAGCTACATACCTGAAATCATCTTTGGACTGAATTTATTATCTTACTGGGTCTTTCATCAAATATGAGCTGAATAAGATCTTGAACTGTATTCAGATTATATTTGCAAAAGGCATGCATATGCCTGTCTGCAAATTGTCTTTTAGCACAGGTTTTTGTCAAGAATTAAGAGAAAGGATGCAAATGATACATTCAGCATCAGGTCTACCACATATTATCCAATAAATGTCACTCAATACACCATCACTATAAACTCTCAATAATTGCTTTCACTACCATGCTACTTAATTTTTTTTTAATGTTTGGAAAGGTTTCTGTTTACTCATATTCAAATATTGAGAAGGAAGAGTTAATTCATTGCTAGTTCTTAGAATTGTTCCAAAATTCCACAGTCACCCACAGCTGAAGTTACTTTAAAATCTGGCCCTGAGAATTGTTGTCTCACAAATCCACTATCAGTACAGAAACAGAATTTTCAAGGATTCACTTTCTATGCAGAGAAGGTTGTTCATCAGCTGGGCAGCCTTCACCTCTGTTAAAACAGCATTCATTAGAGTGATAATTGACAGTTGTTTCCCTTTCTAAGTGATTGCTCTGTAGTTCCATTATGTTCTGTCAGGGAAATGCTAGTAATTAATTACCAATAAACTAAACACCAACTTCGCTTACAGTAAAAGCCAGTTTGGAACCATTATCTAGGAACTATTATTGGTGCATAATGCACCATTATCTTGGGGGTGAGTAAGGGAGGAAATCCATCTCACCAGGTACATAAAGCACTGTTAAGGGTTGGGGTGCAGCAGACCTCTCAGCCGCTGGTCCCCTCAGCAGTGTATTTCAGTCGATCCACCTGTTCTGCTCCCCACTGTCTTTGGTGAATCTGCTCACCCCATGCCCCAAAACTCTGTCCTACATCCCAGCTCTTGTATGCATAATGTAAAATAAATAAATCTTAAAAAAAATAAAGGGTTGGGTGGAGATGGACAGAGTTTCTGGGAGCTTCTACTTTTGAGGCTTCTGGTGTATTTAAAAATACAAAAAAGTGAAAGAAATCTCAAATGAGTGGTCCAAATGAGTATAATCTGTTTTTTTAAAAAAGACACTTGAACACTAAAAGATAAAACTGAGAATTAAAATAGTCATAAAGATAATGACATAATTCAGATGCACAGCAGGTAAGTCAGGTACCATGATAGAGAATTTGTTTTACATTCCTGCTAGAACATTCCTCTAACTATCATCTTCTGAAAATAAATTTATTTTACTTATTTTTTATTGTGGCTTTTTTATTGAGGTAAACTTTGCTCACACTGTGTATCATTTAGAGGTATAGCTCCACTCCTCTTCAAATGTATGTTACTAAAGCACACCCACCAGCAAAGTACCCACAGTTCTCCCCCAGAGTCTATTGTACCTCCTCTCTCCTTTGTTTCCTACCTTGACTCTCCCCTTCTGGTGGAAAGTCTAAGACCTTCTGTGAAAATGCTTTCTTTTTTTTTTTTTAAGATTTATTTTTTATTTATACATACAAGCTGGGGTACAGGCCAGAGGCGTGGGGTGGTGAGAAGGTTCACCAGAGACGGAGCGGGTAGCAGAACAGGCAGATCAGAAATACACTGCTGAGGGGAGCAGCGGGTGAGGCAGAGAGGTCTGCCGCGCCATGTGGGATTCTCCCCGGGTGGGCGTCGAACTTGCATCGCCGCTGCTGACAGCTGTGAAAATGCTTTCTGAGGTCCAAGAGTTAAACCCTCTTCCTTTACCACTCAGATCCTGAGATTTGAGTTTCCAATAAGTCATCTGATACCATGTGTCTCAATTGCTTGTTTCTTCTTGGATTATTATTTCTTTCACTATAGAGCCATTAGCAGACTCTTCCTATAGATCCTGGGTGACACACCCTCCTGCTGTCTGCCAGACCAAGTTGCCCACACAGTCACCATGGCCTCCTGATCCCCCACATTCCTATCCTGGATTACTTGCCCTATGTTTACGCTCTTAATCACACAAGGTTTCAGTCAGTCAAGTGTGTGGCCTCATCAGTAAGATTGAACCTCCTTAAGGATAAGAACGTATCTTTGAAGGATAATTAACAATCACAGATTGCCATTGCCCTGGAATCCAGCTATGTGGGCACAAGTCAGGGGAGACAAGCAAGTAAGAACCACCTATATTCCTCCAGAATTCACCTGCCACAGGAAAAAAAGACCAAATTTTTTTTTAAAAAATTAAAAAAATATTTTCAATTTTTAAGAGGTATTTTATAATTTCTGACTTCAGAAGAGCCAAGACCTAAAT
Organism: Scalopus aquaticus; assembly: GCA_004024925.1. Lineage (NCBI taxonomy): Eukaryota > Metazoa > Chordata > Mammalia > Eulipotyphla > Talpidae > Scalopus > Scalopus aquaticus. Next base: position 38,087 of record PVIJ01012980.1, on the reverse strand, counting down.
TTAAGGGCTCTGGACTCTCTGGGATGTCCAGTCATCTGCTGATATCTGAGTATCTCTTTGACGGTATCTTTCAAGGGACCCTGGAGTGTTCTTCAAGATCAATGAAGAATGGTGCTTCCTCAAAAAGATTGGGGATGAAAGATGTGTAAAATCAACTGATTAGGGCAAAAGTGGGATAAGAACTAGGTAGTAGTCAAGATCAGTCAAAGGCTAACTGAGAAAGAAAAACAGAACTAAAGGAACCAGTTGATGAATAATAAATTTGGGCAGTGGGTTGGGCCGGGCTGAGTAGATAATGATAAAGGAGGAACAGACAAAATGCTCAAATGGACAAAAAGATACTGCAGGCCTGTCCTCTCAAGTTCCAAGGGAACTAGCAGCTGCAGAAAAACTAGAAAATACTAGTGCCTGTTCTTGAATATAATTTGGCCTCTGAAAGGCACACCTCCAAGACAAAAGCACGCAAAGTATCTTGGAAACATGATTAGAGGAGAGGAAGAAAACAAAGGAGTCATGTATTAAATTTTAATTTGAAATTAATTTTGAACTTCTCCACAAGTTCCAAGAAGAGGTTAGTACAAAGAACACCTTTGGGGCCTCCAAGCGGTTAAGCGCTGCGCTGTGGAGCTGTCGGCAGCAGCAGCAACACAAAGTCGATACCTGGCCGGGGAGACTCCCACATGGTGCAGCAGACCTCTCCTGCCTCGCCCACTGCTCCCCTCAGCAGTGTATTTCCATAGATCTGCCTGTTCTGCTCCCCACTCTGTCTATGGTGAACCCTCTCGCCGCCCCACGCCTCTGGCCTGTACCCCAGCTTGTATGCATAAATAAATAAATCTTAAAAAAGGACACCTATGTACACCCCGAGATTCATCTAGTTAATATTTCCCCCCAGGTACTTATCATTTGTACTCTCTCTCCCTATATACACATTACACATTTCCTGACCTTACTTTGTAAATAAAAACCATTCAACTTGTATTTCTTAAAAAATAAGAATATTCTTTTATTGTCATAGCACAGTGACCAACTTTAGTAAATGTAACATTGGTACAATAACTTTAACTACTCCACTATCTTCTTTTTCCTTGTTTTGACAATCAACACAGTGATGTCCTTCAGGGTATTCCCCCTCAACCAGTGTAAGATCCAGTGTAGAATCTTATTTATTGTTCATATCTCTTTGTCTCTTTAATCTCAAACATCCACCTTTGATTTTTTTCTGTTTAACAATATATCTTCACCCTCACCCCACGAAACACATTTCTTTTTAAGATTTATTTATTTATGCATACAAGCTGGGGAACAGGCCAGAGGCGTGGGGAGGCGAGAGGGTTCACCAGAGACAGAGTGGGGAGCAGAACAGGCAGATTGACGGAAATAAATTACTGAGGGGAGCAGCGGGCTTGGCAGGAGAGGTCTGCCATGCCATGTGGGAATCTCCCCAACCAGGCGGCGAAGTTGCGTTACCGCTGCCGACAGCTCCACAATGCAGCACTCAACTGCTGCGCCACCAGGGAGGCCCCTGTTTTTGTTTTTTAAACAGAACTACTCCTTATTTAGGGTTTCTCTGCTGTATCCTGAAGTTTATATGCATGTGTTGCATTCCTAGATCATATTGGTCATGTGTCAGTCTCAGGGCACCACAGTAGGAGGCATCAACCTGCCTTTCCTCCTCATTGGTGATGTAACTGCTGATCACTGGTCAAGATAGTAGGCTTCTCCATTGAATAGTTAGTATTTTTCAAAAAAAAGAAAAAGACTGCTTAATATTCTGATTGTGCATTAGGTAGGAATAAGATTTAGTTCATTATGCTTTAGTTACATACTGACAAGGCATGCACATTTTAAAAAAGAGTACAGTGTGTTTTGTTTGTTTTAAATAATGACACATGTTTAGGAGCAGCACATAATTGTTCACTTCAAGTTGTCTACCACTCTGGGCTGTAGACTTTTATTATGCAAAAGCTGTGGTATGTGAGCCATTGTCTGTATGTCCTTATTCAGGTTCTCTCAATAAAACACCACATGCTATAACCAAGAAACATGCCCTTTCTTAAATTTGCTCCAGGAGTGGATTTTCCCATTTCAGAAAGCAACTGGGCTGAAGCTGAGGCATTTGAATCAATTGGTCTATCCCATAGATTTTAACAGTTGAGAAATCTAAGGCCTACAGAGGAAAAAATGACTTGCCTAAGGTCACAAAGCACAACAGTTTTTTTACAAACTGCTATAAAATCAATTCAGAGGGCCACGACTTATTTATGTTAAATTGAAATACAATTAAAATATTTGAGTAACTAGCATATAGGATAAGTATAATTTATGAAACTTTTGTTTTAATTATTTGAGCTTAAATGCTCTCCTTTGACAGATAATGATATAAAACGTACTCCTTACTGAAGGTTATGATTAAAAACCACTATAACCCGGGCCTCCCCGGTGGCACAGCAGTTGAGCGCTGCGCTGTGGAGCTGTCAGCGGTGCGCTATGCGAGTTCGACACTCAGCCTGGGAGAATCCCACATGGTGCAGCAGACCTCTCCTGCCTTGCCCGCTGCTCCCCTCAGCAGTGTATTTCTGATCTGCCTGTTCTGCTCCCCACTCTGTCTCTGGTGAACCCTCTCGCCACCCCACACCTCTGGCCTGTACCCCAGCTTGTATGTATAAATAAATAAATCTTAAAAATAAAAAACTAAAAAACCCCACTATAACCCAGGTCTCCCAACTTGAAAGCCAGTAATCACCCCCTTAAAAAAGAGCTTCTTAAACTTTAATGAGAAAAACATAAAGGTAGAAACACAGTTCTGATTAAAAATGTCTGGGATGGGATCTGAGATTCCAAATTTTGAAGAGGCTCCTGGATGATATCTAAACTACAGGTACTAGCCTGTGGATAACTCTGATAAGTAAACACCCCAGTAAGCACCTGCTTTGTTACGAACGATATCTATATGAAGTAGGTACCATACATAGTTTATTGAAATTTGAATTTGAACAACTAATTCTTCAAGATACTGAAAAAACATCCTTCCATATAGAATCGGCTCAAAATTAGCTCAACTCAGAGTAGACAAAATATGCCAAATATGATAGTAATAAGTTACTCATTACTATTACAGCTGCCCTGGTGCATGTGGTACAACACATGAAGCCCAGCACATCCATAAAACTGCAGCTTGAGATTATTTCTCCCAAATTAAAAGTGAACAAACACACTGAGACAGTTTATTTTGTTCAAAGTCATGTCACTTAAGAGTGGCGGGACATGGATTAGAATCTAGCCAGTTCCTAAGGTCAGGCTTTTATTATACTCACAGACACATGAATATTATTCATACACATGCCTTACGTATTACATATTGTATAAATGATATATACAGATTTGCGCATTAGCATCTTCCTTAGGAACCATTTTTAAAAACACTGCAATATTCAGGAATCAGGGATCAGTAAAAAGAAAGTAAGGCTTCAAAACAGGGGAGAAAAGAGCACAAGGGACTATGGTGACAGTTCACGGGTGAATTGGTAGTAGGTAACCCAAAGAGAATACACAATAACGTAAAAGCTATAAATAAAAAATATAAATAAATTAAAAAAAACAAAAAACAAATACTACATGATGTCACCTAATTGTGCAGTCTAAAAAAGTCAAATAGAAATGTTCCCTGACTAAACATGATTTAACTTATGATTTTTCAAAATTATAATAATACTGTTAGTTGTGTATGTTAACAGTGAGATCAAATACCACCATTCTGCTTTTCACTTTATTGTAGTATTCAATAAAAAGAAGACCAAAAAAAAAAACAGTATTCAATAAATTACATGAGATTCAAACACTTTAAAAAAAAGTAATGTGTCAACATTAAGCTGTCTGAAGTTATGTAATAACTGAAGTGACTCAAGTAACATTTATATTGTCTATATTAAAGGACTCTCCTCAAGAATAGTCACAGTACCAAAATTGGGGGGTGAGTTAGAAGGCTGGTGGGAGAAGAGTGTGAATCAGGAATGATGAGGGCTACAAAAAAGATTTCACATCTATAACTTATATTTCATGTGGTATATTTAGTTGAAACCCTGACACTTTATACAAATAGGTTGTCATGTAAAGTGCAAACAACTCTCTTTTGACAAAGTGATACTGTTGTGGTGCTGGGTTGATGGTTTTATATACCACAGAGCTCTTTAAGTGACAAATGAAAGCTGACTCTTGAAATTACGGCAATATGGAATTACTGAATAAATCCTTGCTGGTTCTGGGGAGGGGAGCACAGAAAAGGACAGTATTTTGCAATTAATTAAAAAGGACATCTGAGAGGAGGAGGTTAGAGCTCTCTAACCTGGACACTCTAAAATGGACTTTGAAATTATAGGCACAAAATTGAGCTCTGCAAATCTCCAAAACTTCTTCAAGTGAGATGTACAATGTTTAAAGATCAGGCTGAAGTACCATTCTGGCCCAGATTATCCCAGGTGAGGGAAAAGTAATTATCTCTGCTAGAAATTTTTGGTGTACTGACATTGAAACCTATTGATAAGTCTGATAATGGAGGATTTTGTGTATACACACTGCTTTTCCAAGCCGTCTACATCAGTGGCATATTCAAATGAAGCTGAATTGTTTAAGAGGTTCTGTTTTCACACCAGGTTATTTAGCTTGAATAAACACTTTCAATCTCCTACAAAGCCTCAAGGCGGAAATGCAGCTGTCTTGCTCATATCGCTTTATAAGTACTTTAACAAAGGGTCTTGTTGGACAACATATATTTGATAGGTGACTAATACGTGATATAAAATTTCTTTTTAAAAAGTCATACTTTGACTATTAGAGGACAAATTCATTGTCCACTAAATCAAAAGGAACAAAGGGTTTCAGTTGTATCAGAAGCCTTATCTGACTTCAATCTGATAGTTAACGCTATACAGTGAATGATTAAATAAAAATTGAAGTTCACCCAACTCTGGAAGAAATAAAACCCAAAGCCCAGAAACTTCAAATAAAATAAGGCACAGAATTTTCAACCTCAAAAAGAAATGAAAAGAAGTAAAATCTGATAGAAACTGTGATGTCAAAGAGGTTTTTTTTGTTGTTGTTGTTTATTTCTTAGAACTAAATTCAAATTTTTACAACACCCTCCAGTACAGAAAAAATTGAGAATTATGCAACTTATTTTAAGTTAAAAAAAACTTTTTATTTGATGTGCAGCTTTCATATGATGTGGGAAATAAAGGTCACAGCAAAATCTTTAACATTACTTCCAATAAGGAAAGATATTCCATGCTTATGAATTGGAAAACTTAATATTATTAAAATAGCCATTTTACTCAAAGCAATATATGGATTCAATGAAGTTCCTATCAAAGTTTCAATGGACTTCTTCAAAGAAATTAAGCAAACATTACTGGAAATTATATGGAACCACAAAAGATCCCAAACAATTAAAGCAATCTTGTCAGAAAAGAAGAATGGGGCTATCACCCTGCCAGACTTCAAACTATCTACAAGATTATAGTAATAGAAACAGCACTGTATTAGAATAAAGATAGACATAAGACCAATGGGATAGAATTGAGAATCCAGAAATAAATCCATAGTTATATGGACAGTTAACCTATCACAAAGGAGTGAATAGTATATAATCGAGAAAGCAAATCACTGAAATGATATCTTTTAGGACTCCAACATCAGTGGAAGTAAAAGCAAAAATTAAAAAATGGGACTACATCAAACTGAAAAGCTTCTGCACAATGAATCAAACTATCATCAAATGAAACAATATCCTACCAAATGGGAGAACATTTGTATATGATATACCTAACAAGAAGCAAATATCCAAGATCTACAAGGAACCCACACAACTCAACAACAACAACAAAAAATAAACAAAGAATCCAATCAAGAAATGGGCAGGATAGTTAGATACTTCTCCAAAATAGACATAGACGGCCAACAGGCATAAGAAAAAAAAATTCAATATCACTTATCATTAAGGAAATGCAAACCAAGACCATAGTGAGATGTCACCTCACTTCTGTGAGAATGGTTCATATCAGAAAAATACAAAACAAAACAAACAACAAATGTTGATGCAAGTGTGGAATAAAAGGAATTCTCACACTGCTGCCAGGAATGTAGATTAATCAGCCCCTATGAAAAGCAGTATGGAGTTTTCTTCAAATACTTAAAACAGATCTACCATGTGATCCAGCAATTCCACTCCTTGGTATTTATCCAAATAATGCAAAAACTCTAATTTGAAGGGAGATATACACTCCTATGTTTATCGTAGGAATACTTACACTTTCTAAGTGTCCAACAACAGATGAGTGGATAAGGATGTGTATAAACACCCAATGGAATACTATTCAACTGTAAAAAGAGATGAAATCTTGCCATTTGCAACAACATGGATGTAAGGGGATTATGTTCAATGAAATAAGTCAGAAGGAAAAATGTTGAAAACCAGATGATTTCACTCATATGTGGATTATAGAGAAAAATAAAAACAAAAAAGGAACAGACAATATTAAACAAAAACAAACTTGAAAATTATGACTATAGAACTGAGCCTATGAGATGGTGATAATGAGAGTGGGAACAAAAGGGGTAGAGGCCCAATGGTCTGTGGTGAAAGACTAGGGTACTTTGGTGCTGGGTTTAATGTGAGGGTGATTGTTATATGGTAGAGCATGTGGTATAGATCTTAACCTATTCCCCTAGATCATATACAGTATTATAAACTAATGATATCTCAATAATTTGTTTGTGTATATGTGTGTGTGTAAATAAAATGAACATTCCTTCCATTAAGAGGTGGAGGATCTATGTTACCTTTCCTGAATTCTGGTGGACTGAGTATTTTCACCCATATAATTCAACAGAACTGAATATGCCTTGGTCTTAGAAAAATGATGTTTCCACTTGCTCTCTTAAAATACTAATTCTTAAAGTAATGAATTGGACTAAAAGGAGAAGTCTGACCACCTTGAGGCTAATACTTTGAGGAAGCCAGAGACAGTCATGTGGAGAGCGAGAGAGAAATGCCCAACCAATTCCAGACATTTGTAGCATCCCAACTGAGGTTCCAGACACTATTAAATTAAGATAAGTCAGTCATCTTTGCAATGCCCCATGTGTGCCTGACCCACAACACAGTGAGATATAAGGACAATGAACTGTTTTCAGTTATTATGTTTTTGTGTAGCTTATTACACAGCCATAAGTACGCAGAGTATAAAGTGGGATAATCTTAAGTATGGCACTACATTTTTGTTTACACACACACACACACACACACACACACACACACACACACACGTGCATACACATATTGTGATACACAGTGCTTCTATAAGATTCTGTTCATTCTTATATAGTATCCTTGATGAACTACTCCATACCCCATACACACACAGAAGTAACCCTTATTTAATGTTTATCATCCTGGGTACTTTTGTGGGTTCTTGGATTTTACAATGCTGTACATCATATAGTACGTGCTCTTTAGTCAGCTTCTTTAATTCTGTGAGATTTGCCAACTTTTTCATTCATAAACTGTCTGTGAGATTCATTGATGTTTCTGCATTAGGTAGTAGATGGTGTTTTACTGTGAAGTGTTCCATTTTTATAAATCTACTATATATTTTATCCATTTGGTGGCACGTGAACATTTAGGTTGCTTCTAGTATGTAGGTTTTATAAGTAAAACCACTGTGAACATTCTAGTATAGTCTTTTGGTGGACAAATTCAATAATTTCTCTTGAGTATAAAGCTAGGAGTAGGGCTACTAGACTGCAGGGTAGGGCAAATATTGACTAAGGTACTAGTTCAGACTCTACTTATGGAACTGCTCATAGAGGTAATGTCACACATAGTTCTTTTTTTCTATTCCTAAATCTAGTAAATATTGATAAATAAACATGCCAAACATTAAATTAAGCTATTTATGATTTGCCCTTCCATATTTGACCTTTCTTAACTGACTGCACAATTGTATTGTTTTCAACAGAGTCTAGTGACACTGTTCTTGAAAAAATCCTATCAGGCAAAGTCAAGCTCTAAAATAGCATTGTAATAAATATGCAGAAATGTCACTTTTTGCATTAGCCCAAAGGTTTTGTATAGCTTAAGGATCTGTGCAGTAAGCTAACTATAAAAATAGAAACTTGACAGTGGGGATGTATGTGTGTGTCAAAATAATATTACTCTTTCTGGGAGTATGGCAGGAAAAATGACACTACATCCACCAGCATGATTTTTATAGATCTGCCTCTTTGCCAGATGTCACCTTTTATAAACTGCTTTATAAAAACATGACAGTATAAGCAATAGTGTGTTTATTGCTTGATAAACTTTAGTAATAAAGTTTAGGATCAGTTGAAAATTAAAGCCTTAGAGCCTATTCATTAAGCATTTAGGACAAGTGAATAAGCAAAAAATGCAAACTATTAAATGCTCAATGTATGCAGATCAAGCTACTGGCAATAAGCACTATTTTTCAGTTGGTACGTGTCATAAAATTATCTGCTCGTTTCCTTGCCATTGAGTTAAGGACATAAGAGCCACATCTAAGGACACTGCATCACCCCAAATTTCAGTGAAGTCAGAATCTTACAATTGCCACAGGCTCACTTAAAAAACGGTAAAGTCTTTTTCAAAAGTGTTCTATGACTTAGCATAGTATACCTCACACACAGCAAACAGTGTTTCTGACAACTATTTTTCTAAAGAGATTTGAAAAGACTAAGGAATTTCTTAAAATAATTTTATAGCACACACTATTTTCATTATTGTATATGTAGCAATATTTCTTCAGTATGACCTGAGGAATTTTTAATTATCTGTAATGCTTACTAAAAATAGAGACTCTAAAGTCCACTCATAGTAGTTTGAAACAAAATCGCTGGGTTAAAGTGCCTCAGAACTCATATTTTATTAACTAACCCCAAACGATTCTCATTCACACCACAATTTATAAACCATAGCTATACAGGGATCTCATAATAATAAATTTCAGGGCAAAGTATATTGTACCAGTAGTGTGTCAATTTTAAATGGATAAAATATATTCTTACATTCTTATGTTCAACTTATTACTGGCTTTATATTTTAAAAGATCAAACAGCTTGTCTCAGTTTAAATTCCCATCTTTATCATAGGTATGTATGAAGACTTACAAAACAAAGTCTGGTTATAGACTTTTAAAAATCAATCCCCTTAACAAATGCATACATAACTTTTCTGTGTATCCTCTTTTTCAGGGAACTGACATTTGTAATCTTTGTAACTGATAATGTAAAAAGCAACAATTATCAAAACGAAACAATCCCTTTACCAGATGGCCCCTTTACTCTTTGCTTGTTAGTGTTTTCTATTGCCTACAACACACAATGAATCCCACCCACACCAAAACTGCATGGAATATTGCAATAGTTAATTATCACAAAGCTACCAAATGTACTTTGTGTGGGATGTAACCTTATAAAAGTTCTAATAAAATATTAAAATAATGACATCATTTTCCTATTAACAAATCACTGCACCAATGTAACAACTAATACATAGGAGCAACTGTCAAAGCTTTATGGGTGCCATAGAATGCTATTTGTACTTCTACTTACTAGAAGTACAAATGGGTGCCATTCTACTTACTACAGTTCCACAATTCCATTTTGGGCATCTAAAAAAATCACGAAGTGTGGAAATAAAGCCATGTAGGATTTTTATGGACATGAGTGATACTGAAAATAAGTACCCCAAAATCACATTAAGGAGCAAAGAGTGCCTGGCATTTTTTCCCCCTTAGATATTAAAAGAAAGAACCGACAAACAGAAAGCCAGGCTCAGTCTCAGATATTTTTTTCTCTGAAAGAAATAACCCTGAATTAAGAATAAAATACAAATAAGGGAAATAACAAGAAACAATGGGAAACATTTCAGAAAAAGTCATGGGACTTGGGAAGGGGGATAAGCCTTTACAGAGAGAAGCCAGTTGTTAAAGTAAATACCCTTAAAGAAACAGAGAAGTGAATCATGTAAATTGTACACAAGTCCCAGATGTTCCCTGGGCCCTTGTGGCAACACATACACCTCATGGGAACCATCAAAACCATAACTACTTGCCTCGCCCGCTGCTCTACTCAGCAGTGTAAAAAAACCCAAAACCAAACCATAACTACTGATATCCTGACCATGTGATGTGAGAACATTAGATTTCCAATCAGCTGGAGAGCAGTTTGAATACAGTAGCCATTAATTGACATTTTAAAGTTTATCTAACCTGTATTAACCTCGAATTGTTGCTAATGACTCAGTATAACTTAGTGGCTTAAAATAACACAACTGAGTCTATTACCGATCTGGAGACCAGAAGTTTTAAGTGAGTCTCATTAGGCTAAAGTCAAGGTGTTAGCCAGTCTGATTCCTTCTGAGGTTCTAAGGGCAGAACATCCTTCCATGTCTTTTACAGCTTCTAGTGTTCCTTTCTTTGTGGTCCCTGCCCCAATCTTCAAAGTGCATCACTCTAACTCTGCTTCTGTGGTCACATTTCCTAATCCCCGATGCTGACTCCTTCTGTCTCAGGTAGTTGGATATTGCTCTCACCTATCTAAAACAAAAGTCTCCCCTTCTCAAGATCCTTAGTTTAATTGTGTCTACAAAGACACTCTTCCATACAAGGGAACGTTGACAGGTTCTAAGAATTAAAATGTGGAAATATTTGGGGATGTTATTTAGCCTACCCCAATCTCTTTTGAGTTTTCTTTTCAAACTAATTTAGTGATTTGCTCTTATGCTCATCTACATAGCCACCCACCCAACAGTTCTACTCTACAGGAATTAAGTGGGGGTTCCCAATCAGTATGGCAGAGCAAATTGGTAAGCTATGAAGCTTTGAAGGATTTGCTGACAATTTCTGATCAATATGTAAAATTGATTTTTTGCTGTAACTAAGTATACATTCTGACAGGGTGATGTTTCTCAGAAAAAAAAAACAACACATTGTGTAGAGTAGGTGATGGAGTACTATATGGATTGGGATAACTAGCTGCCAGTAAAAAGGCAGACACAGTCTTAATGTTAAAGTGATACTAGGGAAACCAGAATTTCTGGAATGTGCAAAACTGTGCTTACAGGAATAGATAGTGATTTGTCTTGTGAGTACAGAGAAAATTGTTGGGGCACAATGAAAATCATCCTGTACCATTTTGATTCTTCTGGTTTGGCAATTATCAAATAAGTACCAGCAAGATCAATAAGAGAAAAAAGCCCAAAAGAAGGGGCCTCCCTGGTGGCGCAGTGGTCGAGCACTGCGCTGTGGAGCTGTTGCGATGCAAGTTTGACGTCCAGCCTGGGAGAATCCCACATGGTGCAGCAGACCTCTCCTGCCTTGCCCGCTGCTCCCCTCAGCAGTGTATTTCTGATCTGCCTGTTCTGCTCCCTGCTCTGTCTCTGGTGAACCTTCTCGCCACCCCACACCTCTGGCCTGTACCCCAGCTTCTATGTATAAATAAATAAATCTTAAAAAAAAAGCCCAAAAGAAGTTTAATAATAGTATATATATATATCTATATATATATGGGTATCAGGATATATATATACCCAGCAAAACTGAGAAACTCACTAGATGATACCATTTTAAATAACTTAGCTATGTTTAAATAACTTAGATTGGGGGAGTTGAAAGGGGAGATTACTTAGGGAGTTTACCAAGGAAGGCACAATAAGAACAGATATGCAGATTTAAGTTCTGCCTTCTCTATTGAAAAGAGATAAGATTAGGTCTCCCAGTACAGTGAGGAAGAAGCCATTACAGAAAGAAGTTACACAGATTTCTTTTTCAAAGACAACCTCCACTCAGGCTTCAGAGCCCTTCTCATGAATATTTTAGCCTTGGTTGTAAGCAGTAGTCCCTTCAATGGAGGAGATGCAGATGATGAACCTTTTTCTCTGCACCATTCTCTCTCCAGCTGTTTCATATTGAGAGTTTCAGGCTGAATCCAGTAATCCTTGCTCTGCACCCCAGCCTCTGCAGTTCTCCAACAGTGGACCCTCTGTCTTGGGTGCCAACTCTGTGCCCCTCTTCTCCAGTGTAGTGTTAGGTCTCAGGATTCCCCAGACATAAATGTGAGTCAGCAACTGCAGGGGACTCTGTCGCAGAGACTCCTGCCTGTGGGTTTCTGCCTCAGTGTCACTATAAGCACAGTTCAGGTAGTTTATCCCCCTTTGTGCAGACCAATGTTCTTAGTGTCATCCCTACTGTGTGCTCAGGTCATCCACTTTTCCTTCAGGAGTTTGCAGCTTTATTCTGCTCTAACCTAGATGTGAGGATACAGAGGAAATGAGCCCACTGTCTTCACTCTGCTGCCATCTTGCCAGACTCCTTCCAGAGTCCCTCCCATTAAATAAAATTTTTGCTCTCCTAAAAGATCATGGCAAGGGCCACATATGACAGACTCACATAGCAACACAACCACACTGAGGCTAAATGTATAAAGTAACAGTTGAGGAAACTTCCAGAGATATGAGAAGCTGTTCCTCCCTAGCACTGACAGGACTGTAATTACCTTAACTTGTTTTGAGTTTCTGATTTTTGGTCTTTTCATCTCAGGATGGGGAGACAGTCATCTTTGGGTAATCATTTGGGGATCTCTACACAAAATAGTAGGAAGAAAAACAGGCTAACTAGTTTGGGTATTCCACTAAGAGGTTGCACCATGGCATCTCTAATCACAAAAATGCAGGCACTTGTGATCTTTTGGTATCATGGTTGAAAGTGTGTCACAGGATAGAGCGTATACCTGAATTTACCTCACACATGGTCTCTTTAATGTGAATTTTTGTATGTACCACCTAATCCATACATTAAACCATTTAAAATAAAGATTTCAAATTCAGTGAAAATCATCCAGCCATGTCTCACATTTTTTGTTGTAAATAACTACAGTTTTATTCTTCCCCTTCGTTTTAATTTTCTTTACCCTTGTTTAAAGATGAAGAATCAAGCATGCTCACTTAAGGAACAAAAGCGCTAGAGATGGAGAGAGTGGGGAGAAGATGGTAGTATTCTGTGATTAGGTTGTAGTTGGAAAATGTTTTAAGGATACACCCTCAAAATAAGATGTAAAGTGCCATAAGTATACCCAACAGAAGCAATAGCATGTGATAAAAATGGTTAACCAGAGAGAAGAATTTTTTCTAGAATTTTAATCACTTCATAAATAGTCTTCAATAAAGAGGCATTTTAACAGGTGCACACTAAAAATAATGTTTTTTAATCTGATTTAAATTCAAGTGTTAAGCCTTTTCCAATCACTATAATGAGAGAAAGACTATATATTCTGGATACTACATTTGAAGTTAGTGGCAATTATCTTCCTGTTATCAATTTCAGACATTCACATAAATCTTAAAACAATGATAGTTACTGACCTAAAAACATCCAATCAAGCAACAAAAGTGACACACATTTCCATAAAACTTGTACTATAAATTTAAAATTACAAGTAACATGAAAGGAAAGATGAATAATTATAATTATTGAAATAGAAGAGCATATTAATATTTTAATGGTTCCAGTGATTATTTAAAATCACCCCAAATCTTTATATCTGCAAATAATGCCTCAAGGACTCAACTGAAATTCAAATCATAATGATCACCCATTTAATAATTTACTAAATAAAGCATGTTCAATTATACACTACATCTAATGATGTGGTCAGAATGAAGGCAAGCTTCAAATTTCAGTGAAATTATTAAAGATCTTTTAACTTGTTATTGTATGATAAAGGATACCCCAAATAAGTTCCTCCTTTCCTTTCTTCAGACTCAGGGATTTTCCAACCAAAAATAATAGTTACTATAGCATGTCAATCTACTGCCCATCTTGCAAAGAATAGACTATATCTTATTTAATTCTGACAGTAAAATTAAAGAGAGTTATTATTATTCCCGCTCTAAAAATGAGGAATCAAATGTTGAGAGATTAAATGACTTGTTCAAGATTATAGAACTAAGTGACAGAAGAACTCCAAAGTTTACAAGAAAAGAGATGGAATCCAAAGATTTCCTCTATAAAGTGCAAATAAAAACCACAATGAGATACCACTTTACACAACATTAAAAAAAAAGAAAACAACAAATGTTGGCAAGTATGTGGAGAAAAAGGAATGTTCCTACACTGTTGGTGGGAATGCAAACTGGTTCAACCTCTACGGAAAGCCATATGGTGGTTTCTCAAATAATTAAAAATGGAGCTTCCACATGACCCAGCAATTCCTCTCCTAGGAATATACCCATAGGACACAAAAACAGTAATCCAAAAGGACACATGTACACCTATGGTTATTGCAGCACTATTTACAATAGCTAAAATATGGAAACAACCCAAATGCCCCCAAATTGATGACTGGATCAAGAAGATGTGGTGCATGTACACAATGGAATAGTACTCAGCAATCAAAAATGATAAAGTAATGCAATTAGCAGGAACATGGATGGAGCTAGAAGGGATCATGGCGCAGCAAAATAAGCCAGAAGGGGAAAAAAAAATATCGAATGGTATCCCTTATAGGAGGAATATAAGAGAGCCAAATGAGAAATCAGAAGAAAAATTAGCACACAAATAGAAAAAAACAAACAAAAACTAGCAGGCAACCACAAATAATGGACATTCTGCAGGGAAGGAGGAAGAAGAGGGACCAAAAGAGGGGAGAAAAAAGCACAAAGGACTATGGTGATAGTTTAAGGGTGAACTGGTTGTGGGAAACTAACGGGGGATACATAATAATATAAAGGATATAAATCAAATTAAATTAAAGAAAAAACCAAAGATTTCCTTTATATATGTGTGTATATGTATGTATGCAAGTATACATGCCTGTGCATATACATGCATGCATACATATGTGTGTGTTTGTGTGTGTTTGTGTCCATCAGGGCTTCTCAGTACTGACTCCATATCATAATTTCCCATGAAATTTATTAGAAACAGTATTACTAGGCATACACAACAGAAATGATATAGGCTTGGTGTCTTATTTTTACTACACATTTCCAGGTCATTATGATGACTATTTGATGTGCAAAATCCCTAGTACCTGTATTTCAAGAGATCCTGGAGTGAGTTAGGATTGACACATCTGGTTTTTGAGTCAACAGTTCATCACAACAGTGTCATACATACCTAATACAGATGACATGTATGCAATGTTAAGTTGCTTTCATACATGTCACACATGTAACATTGCATTAAGTTGGCAAGGGTGACCAGGAAACACTGGGTATTAAAATCAATTAAGATTTGAACCAACATGCACAAATGAAGCACCTACTTGAATCTTAGAGGCAACTCAAACACTCATACCTTTATGCTTTTGTTTTATTAGCAATAAATCCATAGCTTAGAGAGGTGTACTGACTTTTCCAAGTTCACCCAGCAAGAAAACAGTATTCAAATCGTTCAGCTCCTACAATTCTGGATGCAGTGTGCACCTTCTAGTACCCCACCTTGCCTTGAGCCTTCTTCTTTTACAGTTAGTACCTACACTGTTAAATGGCTAAACTGCTCCTGATATCTGGCATCACCCAAGCCACACTGGAAAGGAAAATGTCACGCCGTGCTGTGGTCTGAACCTTTCCACCCCTCCCCCACCCAGATATCCCGAGTTAGGGAACTGCAAGGAATCAGATGGAGCTCAATGGCCACTTTGAGGGAGAGACTTTAATAGGGAGTGATACATGTGGATTCAGTCTTTGTCATTAGAGCTGCTGCCGATACAGCAACCCTCTGGCCAGAGGGATGGCTTACTTTCACCCAGGAGTGGGTACAGAGCCGCCAATCTCAGTAGTAGTGACAGGCCTCTGTCACCACCTGCCACCCTAGTGGTGGCAGGACTTGGAAAGACTTTGCACAGAAGGGCTTCAGGCCTGGGCCCCAGATACAGCAGGCTTTGTCTGTAGCTGCAACTTCACTTCATACCGTAGACCCATAACTGGACCTTCTTCTTTTCCCTCTATTTATAGCATGCAATTTCCATAAAAAAGGGAGGTTTTATGTTCCTGCCCCAAGCTAATAGTGCATATATAAGAAGAAAAGCATGTGAAGCAGAGACATGTGAGGAAGAAGGGCACATTTGCTTCTCAGCTTTGGACTTGTACCAGGGACTTGCTAGACATGGAGGAGATACATCAAGTCAAGACATATAGAGAGACTGACCTATGGGGAGGCTGACAATGGCAGCCTTCATCTTGATTTTTATTTTGATTTTGCTCTTATCCTTCCAGACTTACCTGGCCCTTTCTATGTCTTTCTTGTGGTTCACTGATAGAGGTGTCTTAAACTTGAGACATGCTTTTGAGCCTCAGTGGCCCCACTTTGGACCAACTCTATTTGGGTGCGCATTCACCTAAGAGGGGATTGGCAACTCTTGGTGTTTTATTGAAAAACTATTATCATTTCTTTTCTTCTCTTTCTATGCACACTAATACTATAAAAGTTCTTTCACACTAAGAGTATGTTTTGTCTTTATGTGGCTGATGGCAGAACCCATTTCAAGTGTGCACCTTTGGAGGTCCTGGAGTACCCCTCAGTAGGCCTACTAACACCTCTACTCTGCTTGTTCTCCCTCACCCTCTACCCTGTTGGATAGAATGAATTGTTTTTGTTTTGTTTTTTTTTGTTGTTGTTGTTGCAACAAAGACACTTTTGTTTACAATTGTAGCTGTGGGTAGCTGGACCCAGAACCAGTAAGAGAGTTTCTGAGGCAATGATAGATTTTTTAGACCCTTTTCTGCTAACAGGAATGGGTTAATAAATCACATAATTATGAGGGAAATTATACACATCATAATCCTAGAAGTTGTCCGTATGGTTGATAAAGAAGGTAGAGGAGGGAGAGCTATTTTTGTTCTCTCCATGATTGTAACAGCTAAAGAATATGATCAGGAAAAAAGATATCTTAAACTAGAAACTCCCAAGTTATGAAAAGGAATAAAATGTTTCACTAGAATAGTCCCTAAACATGTCAAGAACTAGATAAAAGGAACAAGATTTTAGAATGCTGGTAGCAAGACATTTAGGAAATTTAAGATTCAACAATAAGGTCAGATTTTAGTTTGGGGAAGGAGTAGCAGAAAATAGCCCCTGTCCTCACCCCACTTTTAATTCGTACAGCAAGTCCTAAAAACAAACAAAATATATAAAATATATTGAAACCAATATGTTAAGCCTTCCTCTTCCCTCCAGCTCCCCACTGCAGCTTCAAACTACCCATGGCTCCCAATACATCAATAATAAATTGGTTTTATGTTCATGAAATAGTCAATGACGACACCTATATAATGTCAACTATCTAACTGCTCGACTAAATTTCCCCATTATTTTCACTTTGCTGATCACATGAATAATAGAGAATAAAAATTTTGGAGTGAAAGATTCCTACTGGGAAATTTTGAGTACTTCCTAAGGGAAAGACACTTTCACATGTCATCTTGTTAGAGACCTCAGCAAGCCAGTGTACCCAATAAAGCAGAAAATGGAGCTCAGACAGGTCATGTGATTTGCCTTTGGTCACATTGCAGGCTTGAAACAAGTTCAGCACCCTGAGGTCCCCAGACTCCACACCAGGAGTCTGAACTCACTTGGAGCAATTCCTTAACCACAGTCAAGTATGAGGTTTTGGTCACAGCCTGTTCCTTTTGTACTATCATTTGATGTCAATTTTCTTATATCTGCTTACTTTGTCCTTAAATTGCTTTGATTAAATGGAAATGCTCTTTCTTTAGCTCTCTGAAAACCTTGTTAGTGTGCAACTAAGGGCTATCCCAGAACCCCCAAACTTGCATGTTCTAAAGTGGTCCAGCCATAGGTGTGCACAAAGAACACAGTAAGAGAAATTTAATGAAATGAGTGTGCATAGAGAGATAACACCCAAAGTTACATATCCCATCTTGGGTAAATCCCTAACCAAATAAGGATGGCGTGAAGTGGGGCCACAGAGGTCTGAAAGCTTGCCTCAAATAAGATAGTTCTGGCCGGGAACAATAGAGCGGTGATTCCTTTTTAGGTGATCACTTAAATTCTTGTCATTTTATTTAGTTCATGATACTGTAGGGGAGAAAAATTTCTGCTTCTCCAATATATGTCTTTTGTCAAGAGAAGGGTTTCATGGGAGGGGCTCTGCAAGGTGGGTGGAAGCTACTCTTAAAATGACATTTACATGCAAACTTTCCTCTGTTAGGGCATCTCCCTTGCTCTTTCAATATCTTCTCACTCTTCTCGATGGAGAAGATGGAACTTAAGTATATTTATCTTTGTTTACTATGCCTTGGTAACATGCCTAACTGACCTTCCCCTTACCTCTACCTGCCCCCAACCTTGTCCTTCTCCTACAAAGTCCTTCTGTTTCAGCTAAGATATTTAAGATGGCATCTGAAGCCTTGTGGCATGTTACTCAATCTCGCCCATGCATACAGGTCGTACCCATATTATTATTCAACTTCTTTTTGACTCTTTTTCTTATAACAATCAGATGCTTGCCTGATTATTTGCCAGCCTGGAAGAACCAACATGAGTATAGGATGACTTTGTTTCCTAACAGTACCTTGTCGCACTCTTTTCTATTTTTGGCAAACAAGGTTTCTGTGCCAGTATCCTTAGCAGATTAAAATCCCTGGTAAAGCAGGAAGGTCTTCCCTATTTCCTTTGACTAAAAAGCATCAGTGAGGTGCATTTGATAGTCATGAGTGTTCTAGATATTTATGAATCACACCAAAGGTTATATAAGGTCACTGGAGTATCCCCCTGGTGTTACCATATCCCTTCAATTCTCATTCTTAACACTTATCAAAGAACATGTCAGCACTTTATGGAGAGTGAAATAGCAAACTGGAGCTTTTTGATATTATTCATATATGTATTTTTATAAAGGCCTAAAGAAAGAAAAACCCACCCTGGAAATGTCAAAATCTGAAGGCATTCTACATATTTCATAATTACTTTTTCTTGCATTCTGTTAAATGGCCGGGTGGGGGGGGTGGTTAGAAGGCAAAGAGATTTCTAAATATAGTCATCATTATTAAACCCTGTAAGCCTCATATTGAGTTTAGATTGTCACTAGAAACTTTTCATAAATTAAATCATATAGAGTGTATAAGCACCAGACATAGTTTAATATATTTTAAGTAGATTCCTTACATATCTGTAAGCACAAACCAAGATTTGTAATGTTTTATACACATTTTCCTTTCAGTGGAAGTGTTTTGTTTTAAATTTGCTTTTTTTAGAAATCTAATTAATGAAAGCTACAGAGCAATAATCTAGCATATAGAATGCCCTGTGAGTTGTTTTTTAAAGACTTACCTTGCTAAATTTATTCTATCGCTAAAAATGAATTTTTTATTTATTTACCAAATCCTATTGTGTTCAATAATAAAATCTGGTGAATAAAATAATAATGTATATATGTAGCTAAATTTCAATAGTAGAAGAAATTTCAAATGTAATAAACCAAACCAACAGGAAATTTATAATACAGAGTCAAGCTGTAATGGCCACTTCAAAGTAAAATTGAATTACTGACCCTTGGCCTACAAGGAGGGATTTTATTGGAGCAGAGGGGACCAGGAAGAAGAATAGCTTTGTAGGATTGTCATGTTATGATGCACTTTTATTGAATTTACTTACATTGTGGGCTATATAATTAACCTTAGAATGTCTCCAAATGTATGTAATGATCAGCCATATATAATGACAGATTTCTACTTATATTTTATAATTAAAGGGAAATAGGTTGCAAATATAGCTAAAGTGGCACTTCATATCATTTAAAACAAATGATATAATTTCATTATATATCAGTAAATATTAAATATCAATAAATTCACCAATGTCCTTCATCTTAGGCAAATCTCATCCCACAATAATTCTAAATACTATGTACTTAAAAGAAAGTTTCCCTCATCAGAATTCTCTGTCACTGCCAAGAGCTAACAGTAGTAGTGAACATTTATAAGAGTCGTAGAGCTTGAGTAAAACGCATTTGCTTCATGACCTACATCTTCCCTTTGTTTTGAGAAATGTGAAAAATACTTTCTAAAGGAAGAATTTTCCAATGCTGAAGGAATACTTCCATTTTTCTACCAGCTTTTAATCACTGATGAACATCATAATTGAAAAAATAAGACTCTATTCTCCAGATTTAAATTTTATAAAACTCTGGCAATATTAAAATACATGTTAGAAGAGATAAAAGGTGGAAAATGCAGGAAGCACATATGGAAAATGAGGCTAAATGTCTCATCACTGAGGATCTCCCAACCACCGTACATACATCACAGCATCCTCCTCTCACACTTCCCATCACTTTCCAAGCCTTTTTCTCCCTATCACCCTTTAACATAACATCTATTTCATATCCCATCTTCTTTTTGCCTCTTTTATCCCCAACAAGATATGCTCCACAAGGGAAGGAGTTTGGGCTTGTTCTGTGCACTACCGTGTTCCAGCAGTGAATGATGGAAGATGCCCATCTACTTACAATATATTCCCAGGATCTAGCCCAGAGGTCTGTCACCTTTTTTCAGTTGCCAGATAGTAGATATTTCAAGTTTTGCAAGTCATACAGTCTCTACTGTAACTAATTTTCTCTACCACTGATGGGCAAGGGTAGCCTAAAATAATATATAAATGAAAGGGCATGACTATCTTCCGATAACTTTATTCACCAAAACAGTCAGAGGGCTGGATTTGACCAAGAGTTGTAGTTTGTTAACCCTAATCCAAACCATGCCTTGCATGGGTTAGTCATGAATAAATATTTAAATGAATAAATGAATGTGATATCCTGAAGCCAGTCAGCAGTCCTATTTGTCATACAGCACCAAAGCAAACTCTTACAAATGGCAGCTACTACCAATTGCTTTAGGATAACAGGTATGTGATATTGAAAGCAGAGCAGGGCCTCCCCGGTGGCGTAGCGGTTGAGCGCTGCGCTGTGGAGCTGTCGGCAGCGGCAACGCGAGTTCGATGCCCTGCCAGGGAGAATCCCACATGGTGGGGCAGACCTCTCCTGCCTCGCCCGCTGCTCCCCTCAGCAGTGTATTTCTGATCTGCCTGTTCTGCTCCCCACTCTGTCTCTGGTGAACCCTCTCGCTGCCCCACGCCTCTGGCCTGTACCCCAGCTTGTATGTAAAAAAAAAAATAAAATAAAAAAAAATAAAAGCAGAGCAGGTCATTAAAACACACAGTTTATATGGAATGATTGGGGATGGTCTCTGCCAAAGGACAACCAGCAAAGTATCACTATTGTTCTATGCTTTATTTTGTATAAATGTGTCCTGTTTGCATCTAATATGTGATGGTGGAGGGGGCCTCCCTGGTGGCGCAGTGGCTAAGCACTGCGCTGTGGAGCTGTCAGCAGCAGTGATATGAGTTTGGGAGATTCCCACATGGCGCAGCAGACCTCTCCTGCTGTTCCCCTCAGCAGTGTGCTTCCATCGATCTACCTGTTCTGCTCCCCACTCTGTCTCTGGTGAACCCTCTGGCTGTCCCACTCCTCTGGCCTGTACCTCAGCTTGTATGCATAAATAAACAAATCTTTAAAAAATAATAATAATAATATGTGATGGTGGAGAAAAGGGAACAGAGAACAACTTTTTTCTGTTTCAATTAGGAGCATATTTGCAGTGTTCTGTAGGCCAAGTATCTACCAAGTATTCACTATGGACTACTTTCTTCAGAGGTTAGAGTTACCACAAATATTAGAATCTCCTGGGAGTTATTTTAAAATGCAGGCTCTTGGGACATATTTTGGATTTACTCCAAGAATCTCCCAAGAGTTAGAGCTCAAGATCATTGAATTTTAAGTACAACTGTAAACAGAGGTATCTCCATAAAAGGGAGAGATACCACGTTCCATGCCCCCATTTACATGCAGCCACCTTGGACTAGCAATTGGGAACTACAGGCAGAGCTGAGCAGTAGGTAGGCTCCGTGGAGACACGTGGAGAAGGGTTGGATTGCTTCGGCTTTTGGACTTGCACCAGGAACATGGGTGACTTAGGGGAGACACTTATCATGCTGGATAAGTACAAACAGGAAAATCTCTAGTTTCAGACACTCTGCATAGATTACAAAATGACTACCAAATATTCAGATTTTTCTCATAGATGCACAATAACCTATTCCAAGTTAGAACTTTATCTTGGTTTATGCTGAAATCTTTTGTAAGGGCAGCTTCCCCACCCATGTCAGAGTGATCAAATATTGGAGCCAATTACCCCTAGTATCAGCATTCAATGAAAATGCTGCCTTTAATTTCAAATTATAAGGTAATGCATTGATAAACAACCACTGCATGATTAGTCAATTTGGGACCTCAATGCACAATGGAAGTATCCATTCATTATCTACCCAGTGTAATTCTTTCATTCTCTGCAACTTTAAAAAACAACTGAGGAAAATTACTGTCCCTGAGTAAAGCCTTTTGAATTTCATATGCATTTAATTAGGTAACTGCCAGCTCAAGGACGAAGACCATGACAAATAGATGTTCTTTTCAAATTAGAAGAAAAGACTGCTCAGTGAGCAATATTGATGTTTCCTGCACCTACTTATATAGGAGCTTTCCTAGTTTTGTTTCTATTTTGTTTTTAACTTTAGCTAACCATTTTAACATTTAATGAAGCTTTGGTGACCACTATTTTCTAGCTCAGCATCTCTAGCCATTAGCTTTTAAAAATAGCCAAGAAAAGCCTCACCGTGTGAAACATTACCTTGGTCCTTGGTGATCCACAGTCACCAGAGGATTTTATCCAGACTATCTGTAAAGCAAACAGAAAAGCAAACAGAGAACGTGGATCACCAGGCTATCCTTCTACTAGTCATAAAAGCGCTTCACCTTAACCTACGCTAATTATCCTAGCCCAGCTGCTCAGGGCAGGTAGCTCTCACTTCTTTTTTTTTTTTTTAATTATACTTGACAAGTTTTATTTATTTATATCCTTCACATTATTGTGTATTCACTGTAGAAAATAGCACACAAAACAAAAACAAAAACAAAAACTAGCAGGCAACCATACATAAGACTATTCTGCAGGGGAGGGGGAGGAAGAGGGACCAAAACAGGGGAGAAAAGAGCACAAGGGACTATGGTGATGGTTCATGGGTGAGCTGGTGGATCTCACTTCTCTAACTGAGGAACAATCTGAAGAGTTAAGACTGGTGGGGAGGTGTTTGGTGGGTAACTAGAAGTAGAAAGTACAGACAATTGAGAGCCATTCCATCTGCATAGGCTCCATCTACAGAGCCATTCCATCTGCATTCCTACCTTTCATCAGTAGGATATCTGAGTAAAGCCAGGCAATAAGAACAAAGCTGGCTAGCCCGATTTCTCTGTGCTTCCTGATCTCTTTGCTACCTATATTTCACCTTCTCTGATGCCCTGTACCCCTTCATACACAACTGAAGAAACACTTTGTAGCTATTAGCAAATAATATGAGTTCACTTTTCTATAGATCTTTATTTATTTATTTTTGTATCGCATAGGGTAAGTAATTCTCCTACTATGGACAAGGGACAAAAAGGGAAGGACTTACAAAACTACCTTATTTGGTATAACTAAATTGAAAAGTTCACTGCCTCTTCCTTTCAAGCAATAAT
The DNA here is from genome assembly GCA_004024925.1 of Scalopus aquaticus. Classification (NCBI taxonomy): domain Eukaryota; kingdom Metazoa; phylum Chordata; class Mammalia; order Eulipotyphla; family Talpidae; genus Scalopus; species Scalopus aquaticus. Next base: position 14,420 of record PVIJ01012980.1, on the reverse strand, counting down.
TTACAGATGGATGTGGTAAGCTGACATATTAGATAGAGGCTCTGATGACCTCACCAATATATTTGGAAAAGCTGGCTTTGGAATGGGGCAATAAAATATTTCCCCTCCCTAGATTTTTTTGATAATTCACTGTGTGTTTTACAAACAATCAAGCTCCCAGGTTTCCAAGGAATTCGAAGCACATCACTCAGACTGACAGAGCAAGTATTCCAGACAATTGGTTCCCTGAGGGTCAAGACAATGATGCTCGATCAGGATTCAAACGGGTCATAAACCCTTCATGGATCTCTCTCAAGTGGGTGGTGATGACTCCCTAAGGCCACTCATCATTTTCTGCTACAGTCAAGCCCTTGTCATTATAGACAAACACCCCTCAGTCTTAGGTACTCATCCAATCAAGTCTTACTGCGACCAAGGGAAAGAACTGGTGGTACAAAGAAGTCCAAAGAGAAAAATTAGGCATGTGTGCCCATCCAGTCACGACTGTTCACTGCACACTTCATTTCTATATCTGTGATTTCAGCAATGCCACAAAACTAGCACCTGTTTATCTACCATGACTGCAAACATCCAAACTGTTCTGGGACCAGATAGATCAAAATCACTAAACACTAAACCCATTTCTAGGGATTTATCCTAAGGATATAATTGGACAAGTGCCTAAAAGATGTATGAACAAGGCCATCTGCTGTATTCTTTATAAAAGCAAAAGATTGGAAACACATCAATCTCAGTTTCATTGTCCACTGAGCTGAAATGCAAAATCTTGCTTACACCTGTTAAAATCACCTCTTGCCACCAAATGCCAGCAGCAAAATATACATGAATTTTAGCTAAAGGAACATCACAGATCTGATTGCTACAGGAAATGGAAAGACAAATGTGTGGGTATTTTAAAGTAGAAAATTCAAGCCCCCAGTCTTACTCGTAGCTCTTAGTTCTTTGAAAGGTCTAAGTTTTATAGGACAAATACGACACCAGTTTCTCCTTGCTTACGGATTCCTATTGCCACCAGGAGCTTCTTTAAACCGTAGAATGGAAGTGAAGGTCCTGCATGACGTAAGTCAAACTTACTTCCCCAACTCACCTATGGTACTCCTCACCTACACACTGGATTTTGGGAAGTACTCGTATTTAGGCCTCTGCCCACACTGTTCTTTCATTCTGCCTGGAAAGCCCTTCTTTCCTCATTAGCCTAGGTAGGCCCTACTTTCCTGCAGCTCTGGGAGGTGGTATTGATTACCCTTTCATTTTCCCATGGGTAGATTCTGGGCCTGAGGAGGCCAATGTTTTTGGTACTTTAGGCATTTTTTCTAACTGCCTTTTTCTCATTTCTCATCCCCACTAAAGCATTAAACTTTTTAGAGCAGAGGCTATGACTTGTTCATATTTTAGAAGACAAGGAATAAAATCTGGGGCAATTACCAACCTCTAACCCCCTACCTTCCCTGAGTGACTAGACCTCGGTGGCTCTTTTTACACTCCCAATTCCTTAATAAAAAACTATATAGTCCAACAAATCTTTCAGGAATTATGCCCTAAGAGCAGTTGCTCATGATTCTGTCACATTTTTAAGGCACAACTGTCCTGAATGCACTTGTCCCTCCTTACCAGTTCTGTATATTAAGTATAAACAAATGAGGATGGGTCCAACAAAGGACATAAAAAGTAGTACAAGAGTCACTAGGTTATTTTTATTCCCTAATGTTTGCTAAGCATTATTATGTGTGGGCATTTGTATGCTTGTATGCACATTTACTGTATGCACATGTATGCCAAGTACCATGCTAAGTGCTTTACACATATTAATTTATCTGGTATTCACAGCATGTGAATAGGAGGTATATCCTATTATTATTACCATTTTAGTGATAAGAAGTTTAAAATGTCACCTACAATTTCAAAATTATTAAAGGGCAACTAATCAATCACTTGAACTTACACAGCCTAGCTGGCCCATCTGTACCATTAAATACCAAGCAATACTGGCTAAATATGCCCAAGATGGCAAGTTCCTGGACCTCCATAAAGGAGATGGGTGGTATCAGACTATCTAAATGGCAGAGGGAATTTGAGCACATCTTATAATCAGAGAAAGAAATAGATCATGAATGAAGAATAGCAGGGTGCCAAATGGATATATTAGAAAAGAAACTGATAAAGATGTGAAGAATGAACTAGTTAAATAGTTGCAGTACTCTCTTCCCACAGGGGCTGTGAAAGCCGGGAACTGCTGTTAATAATCACACTACTTCTGAATCACATCTATGTGAGCACAGCCTGTGGGAGGCCCCAAGAGGTAGGAATGATGGCCAGTCACTCACTGGATGACTTTTATTATTATCTTTCTAGGGGATCCTTGGTGTGAAAAGGCAACTATTCGGGGAAGAACCAGTTTTAACAAAACAAGGCTTTATATATATCCAACTTATACCCCTCTACCATGCCCTAAACTCTCACCACCTCTAACACAACCAGAACTTTACTCCCCAGAAACCAAAACACAACAGAACTAAGATTAGAGACATAAGGATACTCACAGCCAACCCAGAGAAACCCTTTCTTCTCCCTAATCTCAAAATCTGACTTGGTCAACACGGTGTTTGCTCCTCCACATCACTTAACAAAATATTTTTAAAACTTTAGGAGCAATTTATTTAAAGAAAAATTCATTTCCAAGATCCTATGACTGTATTCCAAGGTAATAAAATATAAATGAGAATAAAGAACAAGCTAATAAACTGAATTGAAGGATGCATTTCAATAATAAGGTTTGGGAACCATTTACTAGCCCCACGTATCTTACAATGACTTATAACATTGGTTGAATTACTTAACAGAAATGAAGGTTTGTATAGTTTCTGTTATCCAATGCAGATGCTTTTTTGGAGCTGAACAATGTGACATTTGCTTCAGAGCACTTGTATCCAATCAATACATAATGCTAAATGTGATTTAAAATCAATTTAATTGTACTCTTGCTGGACCATGAGTCAGGGAGGAAACAAAGGTAACATTTGAGATATGAAACCATTCAGCTACTTCCCAAACAAGGGATAGATCCATTACTTCTAATGGAGTCCAGGAGTAGACACAGTAGGTTGGCACTGTAAACTTCACATTAGAAAGAAAGAATTGTGCTGAAATTAGCTAGGGTATTGTGCCATAATAGGCATATTTGGATTTTGGTTATTTCATTTCAAACCATGTCACAATTAAAAGTTTTTTTCACTTGTTATCAAAATGTTCCATGTTATAGGAAATTTGAAAAGAAAAAAATTAATACACGATACATACATATAAAATTTCCTATAGTGCTAAATACTTCCTAGATCTAAGTATTCCTATATAAAACATTTTCTCTCACACATATCAAATATATGCACATATAACAACTGTACATATATATGTGCATATATAATACCTATACATATATATTGCATATCATTATATATTATGTATGTAAAATCTGAGGCAATAATACAGAGAGCTAACTTTGAATGTTTACGATAGTCTGAAATGGATGCTAGCTATAGCATCTATATATCTGACCCACAGTTACTGAACCCAACTTTGTGGCAAGTTATATTAATTCCATTCAAAGAAAATTAGTCTCAGAGAGATTTTGAAAACTAGAAGCTCAGGTCTCAAGTATCCGATAATACAATCAGATGGTCCAGAGACTCGAATTTCTATAAGTATGTTTACACAATTCCAAGAGCAGCCAGCGAGTTTCACCTGAATTCCAATCCACACCTCAAATATCCTACTTACAAAAAACACGTATTAATTAAACCAGCTACTTGTGGTTAATGTAGATATAGTCTGCGAGTAATAGCTACTGTTCTTTTTCTTTCTGCATTCATGTAATTGTGTAGTTACAGTATGCAAGAAACAGAATTTTTAAAATGCATGTTCTAACAGAAATTGAAAATAATCCTATACAGCTTACCCACACAAAATCTTTTTTTCAAAACTGGAATTTAACTTATAGAACTATGAAATAACAAAGTAAAACTGTATTTAAAATACCACTTAATATACTAGTTGGATTTATTTGGGATAGAAATATTTTGTTTTATAAAAATAAAACAAAAGATTGAGTTATACCATATTTGTAAGTTTTTTTTTTTTTAAAGATTTATTTATTTATACATACAAGCAGGGGTACAGGCCAGAGGCGTGGGGCGAGAGGGTCCACCAGAGACAGAGTGGGGAGCAGAATAGGCAGATCAGAAATACACTGCTGAGGGGAGCAGCGGGCGAGGCAGGAGAGGCAGGAGAGGTCTGCCGCGCCATGTGGGATCCTCCCCGGCTGGGTGTCGAACTCACATCGCGTGCTGCCGACAGCTCCACAGCCCAGCGCTTAACCGCTGCGCCACCCGGGAGGCCCTGTAAGTGTTTTTTTTTTTTTTAAGATTTACTTTTTATTTATACATACAACCTGGGGCACAGGCCAGAGGCGTGGGGCGGTGAGAGGGCTCACCACAGACAGAGCGGGCAGCAGAACAGGCAGATCAGAAACACACTGCTGAGGGCAGCAGCGGGCGAGGCAGCAGGGCGTCGAACTCGCGTCTCTGCTGCCAACAGCTCCACAGCGCAGTGCTTAACCTCTGCGCCACCGGGGAAGCCCCTAAAATTTTTTTTTAAAGAAACAGTTCACTAGAAAATTGTCAATTTTATGACTAATGTATTGGAACAGAGACAAAATAACAAAACTTCCACAGTTGTTTTTTCTTCAGAAGTTGTCACAACCTAGGCAAGGAAAACTTGAATTGCACCAAAAGCATTTAGAGGAATTTTAAACCGTAAGTATATCCTTTAAATAGTTGCATATTATTGTATCCTGTCTTCTCTCTTACTCAAAGTTTCAAACTAAATTAAGTTGATGACAGGCAATGTCATAGATGAACTCTGATCTCTATAAGGTTATCTGATAACTCACTTAATTTTAGGCAAGTTACCCTCATAGGTTCAAAGATGGTTCCATTTCCTGAATAAGAACTTAGAATCATGCAATCCCCTAGGACAGTCACTGGCCACATGTCATCACTGATTAGTTGATATCTGGTTAGTCCACATCACATACACTAATTATAAAACATATACTGAATTCCACAGACTCATAGAAAAATAAAATCTCATTAATTTTCATACTACTACATATTTTAAAATGTTGGGTATATTGCTTGCATAAACTATGTTAAAATTAATTTTACCTATTTTTTTAACTTTCAGAATGTGACTACTAGAAAATTTAAAAATTATGATTTGCACTTCTATTTCTAGTCGGCAGTACTAATAGAAGAGGGGTAAAGAAAAAAATGGCATACCTCCATTTCGGCTAACTTCTTTTAATTTGCTAAATTACTAATCACATTTTTTCAGATGAAACAGGCACATCTAAATACAGGACATATTCTGACAGATCTGACAAAAAATATAAAAAATATGTGCTTTCTATCATAATGATTATTTTTCAGATAACAACAGCTGTTTGCCTGTACAAGCAAGACACTATTTTCCACATACCACCAAGTACTAGCATTCAATCATGAAAGAAAACAAATTCTCCATGGGCCTTTCCCACATGCTTTACATCAGCAGCAAGCTGTGCATTCGTATGTACTCTGAAAATCTGAAGCAAGTCGAGGCTGCATCCTGGCTGGCTACTTTGCTTTTCCCTCTTAATATGGCAAATACAGAGTGCTCACAAGGGGCTGATTCAGAGGTAAGTCAATCATTCAAGGAGTGTCCAGAGCGCTACCAAAAAATACCCAGAAAGGTGAGTACCATTTCTGTTTTTCTTTAGTTACAAAGGAGATTAGAATAGCTTGGTCTCGCAAAGATGTCCAAAAAATGGTAAAATGTCAACTGCTAAAGAACATGTTTTATGACATTTGAGAAGAGCTCAGAATTCTCTCATAATTTTTACGATCCTGTTTATCACATTTTTTGTGGTCAAAAACCAACTCGACTTGTCAAAACCTAATCATATCTGTATTGTCCAAAATGGTTGCCATCAGTCACATATGGCCATTTATATTCCAATTAAATGAACCTAGAAATCCCATTCTTCAGTTTCAAGAACCAAATTTCAAGTGCTCAGTTGTCACATGTGGCCACTGACTATTGAACAGAATAATGTGGAACGTTCCAATCACTGCAGAAAGTGTGTTAAACTAGATAGCAACAGTAAGTTAGCAATCTGGAAAACCTAAAAAGAGCTGAGTAGGGTAGAGAATTGCATTTGGCTAGAACACAAACTAGGTGACTACCTCAAAAGAAAAAAGAATAAAACAAATCATAGCATTGCAGGTACATTATGTCAAACCAAAGGAAATGAATTTTTCATTATTAGTTTGGAGAACTTACGTGTTATGCTTACAGATGTAGTCAGAGAGTAAAATAAGTGAACAGAATTTTCATTTATATATACTGGTTTAATACTTGCCATGGCCAGAGGAAAGCTCATGTTAAAATTCAGCCACTGATGAATTACGGTTTTGCATTTTTACAAGAAGGAGCTAGTCTCAGTGACATTTCTTCATGGGCGAAGGTCACCACAGAGACAATGAGTCTCTCTTTAATGTGATAGATTATGGTGCCATACACTGGAGAATAAATACTCTTATCTCAAAGCATAGGAAAAAAAAACAGACTAGATGCATATTCTGTTTCTTCTACCACTATGAAGAGATGAAGCAATTCCAGGGAGTTAAAATAGCCAAATAATGGTTAAAAACCTGTGTCTGTGATGCAAAAAAACCTGGTCTTTGTGGCTTTGCTTCTTTCACATGTGAGCATGTGTATGTCTCAGTCTCCACATATGCAAAGCCTACCTGAGATTGTGCATGAACAATTCTTGGTGTACCAATTTTTGACTAATGGAATGTTTAACTAATACAACCATAATACAACCATTCTGTATGACTATTCATTTAAAAATGTGTAGTATATTTTGTCACAGTGAATATAAGTAAATGTAATTTATATGACAATACTAAAAATTTATGGCCAACATACCACAAACAGTCCATATCTCCCATGGCTGCTTTCATGTTTCACCAGTTACTGGCATAGAACTCTACACGTCCCCAGTACAGAGAGTTGTTCTAACAAATCATGGTTATGTTGCTGGGAGAGAGCACTTAAATGAGAGGAACACACTAAAAGCTTCTTTGGGAGACCACAGTAGATGTGGGACCACTAAAAATTCCCAGATTCCAAAGATAGTACGACATTGGAAAGGGGAGAGAGAACATGAAGAGCTGAAATGTTTCAAGTGCCTTTCAACAAAAACAGTCTGCATTCCTGGCCACCGGGTATAATCTAACTTAGGGAACTGTTCAGAAGGACACTAAAGTGTAATCACACATTTCTGTCAAGCCTGAGCATTTCCAACGATTTGAAAAATTAAACATCCAAGTTGCATTTGTAAAAAGATTTTTCAGAAGAGTTAAAAATTTTCCCATTTGTGTAGAGACCTCAAAAGGAGTGTCATATCCGTGTTGCAGCAGAAGGCAAGACAGAGTGAGTTTTCTAGAGAAGTGACATAAACTGAAGCATAAATAAGTTCTGCATCAATAATACTAATCATAGGAAGTGCCAAATCCACCACACTCCATGTCAAGACTATAGCTTTTTCATTAATTGCTACTACCCTGGAGACTTGCCTAACATTTTAACAGTATATGATAAACCATATGTGCTTGCTTTTCCAAAACTGTCTGCACCACAAAAAGCTTACTGTCTCCATGAATCATCAAAATATTCAAAAATTCCAATAGTTTAACATCCAAAGTATATACACTAGACTGTTTCTTGTACCTGAAATTGATAGAAATTCTTCATCACAATCTGTCTTCCAAAAATGAGCTCAGTAAAGACGGTAAAGATTTTCAGTTACTAGATTCATTCACTGGTGCTCAAGAAAGATATGGCACATGCTGTTTTCTGCATATGACATATCTGAAGAGCTCCAGTGAATACAGAAAACCATGACATATAATGGCGGCACTGTCATGGGGACTGAATAGTTTATTTATTTATTAGAGCATATAAATTACCAACTGATATATAAAGTACCAACTGCAAAGTAAGCCTTCCCTCAGAATGAGAGAGGGCCTGGGGGGAGTGGAAAAAGCATGTGACTTTGGAGTCATGTGGGCTTGCCTCAAACTTCGACACCCTAGTTAACGGTTGCATGATCTCAGTTTTCCTTAACTCTGAAGTAGAGATAATTATGCCTACTTTCCAGACTTGTGGAAGTAGAAAAGGGAGACCACAAAGGAACAGGTGACACAATCTGGCATATTACTTGTAAAGGAATACAAAAGAGTTACATTAGTTGTATTGACTTGTGTTAGTAGATACTTTATCGCGTATAAATATATTATCTCACACACATATACACAAAACACACACACACACACACAGAAAGCAATGTGCCACTAATTTTGCTAGGGGAAGAAGTTCCTTTTGGCTGTGGGTACATAATATATGTTCATCGATTAGGGAATGAATCACCAAGAATAAAAGCCCAATTATATTTTGAACCTTTATATTCATGTAAGTATGCAACTTCAATTCCAGGCATCTCTTCTCACTTGGAATTTATTTTGTAATGTATTTAGTAATGCTTGAAAGTTACTTAAGGCTATTGGATTAAAATATAACAATTACATAACTGTTTCTGTAATGAGATCTCTATTGCCTTAATCGCTACTGTAGAAACAACTGAGTTCAGAGAACAAAACAACAAAAATTAAACACCATTAAAAAAGATTCTTAGGCAGTGTTCTGATACACCTCTTGTCTAGGCAGATATCATTTCATCTATCTTCACACTTGCTGTATATTGTGTGTATAAAAAAAAAGAATATACACATCAAAGAATTTCTATTATGACAGGTACATTTACTACAATATATGTATATGTAAATATGTATGTGCATACACATTATTTTGATAAATAAAATGAGTGACTTTTGCTCTTTGGCTTGTGAATGTTTTCTTTTGATGTCATTTTCTTTTTTATTTCTATTTTTATTGAATTTCAAGATCGAAAAATAATCAAGCTCTCCCAAACTTCTTCAGTATTTATAGACTTATTTATTTTAACCCAAAATATGTATTTCATATCCACATCCCAAATCAAAGGAGATTGTCAAAGTAATACTTTTATTTCCAATTCTCACTTAACACACTCATGGAAGAAAGCAAATTAACTTCTCAGACACCAATTATTTTTTGGAATTCTAAACTCATAGCTGCTCAGCAAAGTCTTTCTGTTGACTATTGGCTCTCAATACCTCAAGTTCAGGTCAGAGGGGCTCTAAACCATCAGTTTACCCAAGCTCTTACTTAGTCTCATTCACCCTCTTGAATTTTCTTTCCTCCCTCAGAAAGAAGAGTCCCATCTGCTAGAAGGAAATATTTGTAGCCAACATGACAAAAGTGGAATCCCTACTTCATAACAGCTGTGAATCAAAACAGAGTAACTGAAATTAGCTACATTTTGCTTTGCAGCAGATGTGCACACAGAAATGGACTGAAGTTCTTTTGTCCCCAGGCTCCATGTGTAAATCATCTTATAAACAATAAGGTGGGTCATGTCCTCACCTCATTGTTATTCATGTTCATTCTTAATGTTCCCCTGAACTATTGTACACTTTGAAATGAAAAAGTTTAGGATCCAAAAGAGGAAATTCTGAAAGTTGCCAATCACTCACTAGAAGCCCTGACTAAACAGATGGATTTTGACACCTCTGGTTTGATTTTAAATGCAAACATGTCAATTTATGCTCTGGCACAGGTTCTTCTGCCTCAAAATCTTTTTTGGTGGTGTTCAAAATTTTTTTTTAAAGTTTTGTTCTCTGAACTCAGTTGTTTCTACAATAGCAATTAAGGCAATAGAGATCTCATTACAGAAACAATTATGTAATTGTTATTTTTAATCCAATAGTCTTAAGTAACTTTCAAAGTAACTTTCAAACATTACTAAACACACTACAAAATAAATTCCAAGTGAGAAGAGATGCCTGGAATTGAAGTTGCATACTTACATGAACATAAAGGTACAAAAAATAATTGGGCTTTCAGTCTTGGTGACTCATTCCATATTTGATAAATGTATATTATGTGTAATATAATGAATAATTATAAATAAGTATGCAAATATAAATAATGTATAATACGTATATTATGTACCTACAGCCAAAAGGAACTTCTTCCCTTAGTAAATGAGTGTTTTGAAATTTGTTGCTATGCCCATGACAGACACTGGTAATCCACTGCAACCCCTCTCACATCCCTGTTTTGCATATGCAAAAGACTCTATTAGCAGCTCTTGAGAGATATAAACCAGGAACAGACCTTAATGTTGATAGCAAATTATCTAGTTAGAAAAATGAATATATGTTAACTCAATGACTTGAGGATATTTTAAGAAAAATGTCAAAATATGCAAGATGATAGACTATAGAATAATTACTCAGTTATTGAGAGAGCATATTTGTTTTATTTTACCATGGAGTGTGAGACCAGTGAGTGCCCTACTTCCAAGCAAGAGAACTCCATGAGAATAATATGGTTCTTCTTTCTACATTTTCCTTTCAAGAATTTATACATTTCATATCCCCATACAAATTTCTTGGTGCTCCAACATGATATGAAAACAAGAGTAAAAGTCTTTTGTCCCAAGTGCCACTGATAGAGCAGAAAGTTCATGAACCAATGCCTGGCAAATAGCAACACACGGTCCACAGTGACATCACAGAGTGCACAGAGGGGACCATGTAGGACAATGGGTAACTCCTTAGGTGCCAGAATGGATAGATGACATTGGAGAAAAAGGGGACCTATCCCCAGAAATTGTATTCAACGTGGTGAAAAGGGAACCACTAACATATTAATATCATTTCTTTCCACCAACATTATAGAATGGTTGTTTGAAATAGAAATTAAATAAAGAGGGCCTCCTTGGTGGCACAGCGGTTAAGCACTGTGCTGTGGAGCTATCGGCAGTGGCGATGCGAGTTCGACACCTGGCCGGGGAGATTCCCACATGGGGCAGTAGACCTCTCCTGCCTCGCCCACTGCTCCTCTCAGCAGTGTATTTCGGTTGATCTGCCTGTTCTGCTCCCCACTCTGTCTCTGGTGAACCCTCTTGCTACCCTATGCCTCTGGCCTGTCCCCCAGCTTGTATGCATGAATAAATAAATCTTAAAAAAAAAAAGAAATTAAATAGGGCTTCCCCGGTTGTGCAGCGGTTAAGCACTGTGCTGTGGAGCTGTCGGCAGTGGCGACCCACGTTCGACACCCAGCAGGGGAGAGTCCCACATGGCACGGCAGACCTCTCCTGCCCTCACCCGCTGTTTGCCTCAGCCGTGTATTTCTGATCTGCCTGTTCCGCTACCCACTCTGTTTCTGGTGAACCCTCTCACCACCCCACACCTCTGGCCTGTACCCCAGCTTATATGTATAAATAAAATAAATTTTTTAAAAAAAAGAGAGAGATAAATTAAAGAAAGTGACAGGAAATGGTTGTATTTTTGCATATTTTATTTTAGTTTAGCTTGTATATCTTCTGCACATCTTTTAAAACATAACTCAATATACTGAAAATGCTACAGAATAATAGCATAAATTGTTAGGTGTGAGGATGCTTAGATCAACACTAACATTTCAGGAGATTTTTACTTTGTGCAATCTATTGAGTACTGAGAGCTGCTTGGAGTTCTGTAAAACTGGGAAATGGAAGTTGGGGTGGGGCAGAAGGAGGGGGAAAAAGACATATAATCTCAATGCTGATCAAAATGAGCGCATTTCCTACAGTAAAACAATAAAAACAGTGAAACGATAAAGAAGCCAGCACACAATACAACAGAAGAGCTATAGCTATGTAATTGTAGTTCAAGTTATCAATTACAATTTTACCTGTAACAAGAGTGTGTTAAGTGTAGGAGAGAAAGGTGGGTCATTCGATAATTATTCAAAATGCCAGCTCCCTAGACACCCCCCCCCAGATATGTTGCCAATACTGCCCCAAATTTCTCAGCTCCCCTTGTCATAATACCATATACAGTCTAATATTTTCCTTATTTATGCTTGTTAAGACCACAGTTTAAAATTACCTACAGTGGTATTGCTAGCTACAGCAGAATGCCTTTCATTCTCCCATTCTAGTCCACTGGAGAATGTCCTGTCTACAATCATAGAAAAACTTTTCTGTTTTTACTTCCCATCAAAAAGTCTTGCATTCTGTTAATTTCTGACACAGAAATATCAATCCTGACAATGGTGGACAACTAAAATTTCAGTGAGCATGCTTTTGGTGACTTGTGCTTATAAAATCATGTATCACTTTCTCTTGTGACTTGTCATCAAATATGACATAATTTAAAGTGACAGTACCAATTTTAACTATGGCATTTTGCGTTTTGCTTTCAAACTGTATGACTATAGTTATCCAACAGAAGTTGGCTGACCTCAATGGAGCAGACGGGTAACTGTTAACAGTTTGCCAACTTTAAATTACTGCTGAGTAGCTTAGCATATCTCTAGAATAATTCCTTTAAAAAGCAATTAATCATCATTTTGAAAAGGTCCTTAGTGAAGTGTATTTTCTGTCTTTTACTTATGGGAAGCATTTAATGGAAACTGCTAACAGTTCTCCATGCACTATATTGCATATACATATTTACTATTTTAGCACAGGACTTTTTTCTGGGGGAGGGGGCAATTAACAAAAACTTAAATGAACAGACTGAGAGGTGTTAAAGATAATATGAATAGCAATTTAGAAGAGTAAACATTAAGCATGTAATGCATGGAAATATTAATTATTTGTATTTATTTTCTCTCTATCATAACTGAAGAGTCTTACCTCATGTCAGAAACAGACTGAGAAAAGTCACCTAAGACAGCAAAATAGAGAACAAATTCTTGTTGGCAATGTGTTTGCATGCTAGAGATTATCTCAAGTTATGCTGTATCTTGAGGTCACTAATATAAAAACTATAGGGAAGAAAGCAAGAAAAAAAAAACTATAGATATAGCAAAAAGATTTGATTTTAGAAATTTCCCCAAACTTTTCTGACAAAAAAGAGATTTTTGTGATGGCTTCCAGTATATTAAAAATATGCACAATGGAATACTATTCAGCATTCAAAAATGATAAGCACATGCAATTTGCAGCAACCTGGATGGAGCTAGAAGGGATCATGCTCAGCGAAATAAGCCAGAAAGAAAGAGAAAAATATCAAATGGTTTCACTTATAACATGAATATAGGGAACCAAACAAGAGAGAGACATTCAGCGAGGGAGGGGTAGGATAAGGGCTCACAATCAGGAAGAAAAGAGCACAAGGGACGATGGTGATGGGTCATGGGTGAATCGGTGGTGGGCTACCCAAGGGGAATACACAATGTAAAAAACATAAATAACAATAAAATTTTTTAAATTATACTAGATTTACAAGACTTTTTTTTTTAAGATTTATTTATTTTTGCATACAAGCTGGAGCGCAGGCCAGAGGTGTGGGATGGTGAGAGGGTTCACGAAAGACAGGGTGGGGAGCAGAACAGGCAGATTGACCAAAATACACTGCTGAGGGGAGCAGCGGGTGAGGCAGGAGAGGTGTGTTGCGCCATGTGGGAATCTCCCAGGCTGGGCATGGTACTCGTGCCACAGCTGCTGACAGCTCCACAGCGCTGCGCTTAACCCATTGTGCCACCAGGGAGGCCCTAGATTTACAAGTCTTTCAAGAGTTTTCTCTAATTAAAAAAATAAGCCATATTAAAGTTCTACTCTAAAACTCATTTGAAATTCATATTCAAAGAATTTTATTAATTAAAATATCAAAACAACCTCCAAATTTTCCTTTTCATTGTAAAAATTTTCAAATATACAAGGAATGATAAATTAATCATTTATAACCCTACCACCATGGTGAGGCAGGACATGCCTCACTGTATACACCACTTAGTATAACAGCTGACCTTACGGAGTTCATTACAGATACTACAGGGCCTTTTTTTTTAAATTATTATTATTATTTTATTGTTATTTATGTCTTTTACATTTTGTATTCCCCTTGGGCAGCCCACCACCAATTCACCCGTGATCCATCTCCACGGTCCCCTGTATTCTCCTCTCTTCCATTTTGTGCCCTTAATCTTCCCCTCCCCCCCACCCCCCACCGCTGAGTGTCTCTCTACCACCCGACCTCCCTATAGTCCTGTTATAGGTGAAACCATTCGATATTTTTCTTTTTCTTTCTGGCTTATTTCACTGAGTATGATTCCCTCTAATTACATCCATGTCGCTGCAAATTGCATGTGTTTATCTTCTTTGAATGCTGAATAGTATTCCATTGTGTATATGTACCACATCTTCTGGATCCAATCATCTATTT